>PVIH01006614.1:0-109060 GCA_004025045.1 Sigmodon hispidus
AAAAAAAAAAAAAAAAAAAAAAAAGTGACCAGATGTGTTGGGAGGGGGAGGAGACCTTGAATAAGGATATACAGGGATGGAAAAAAAAAAAATTCAGAGGGAAAGATGAACACAAAGAAAATATAGGTGTAGCAATCTTATGTGTATGTCTACCCTTGATAAGCCATGCTTATCATTCTTATCCTCTATATAGTTATTGTTAACTCTTCCACATTTTAAATTCTTTTTACTGTGTTTTTTTTTAATAAATACAAAATAAAGGAAAAAAAAAAGAAACTAAACTATAGTAAAAAAAAAAAAAAAAAAAAAAAAAAAAAAAAAAAAAAAAAAAAAAAAAAAAGAAAATGGTTTTTCTTTTTATGACTCTGCTTGGCACTCTGGGAAACATAACCATTTCTGTAAATTATATGTACAGTTGGTGGGGAGGTCCTGAGAAGAAACCAATACACCTTATTCTAATCCACTTGGCTTTTACAAACATCATAATCCTCCTTACAAAAGGATTGCCTAAGACAATAGCAGCTTTTGGTTTGAGAAACTTCCTAGATGACATAGGCTGTAAGATCCTCATTTACCTGGAGAGGGTGGCCCGTGGCATCTCCATCTGCAACAGCAGTCTCCTCACTGTGGTCCAGGCCATGATCACCAGTCCCAGAGCATCTGGGTGGAGAAGGCTCAGGCCAAAGTCTGCATGGCACATCCTTCCATTCTTTTCATTTTTTTGGATACTCAATTCCTTAATAAGTGTGAACCTAATACATTCAATCACAGGTACAAGCCTGAATATATCACAGCCTAAGAGTGAAGACAACTATTGCTATTTTATGCTAGAAAGTCAGAAAACAAAATGGATTTTTCTTCCTCTCATGGTCTTGAGAGATGCTGTGTTTCAGGGTGCCATGGGAGGGGCCAGCGGCTACATGGTGTTTCTTCTCCACAAGCACCACCAGCATGTCATCTACCTTCAGAACTCCAAGCTTCTCCACAGAACTCCCCCTGAGCTGAGAGCTGCTCAGAGTGTCCTCCTTCTGATGCTCTGTTTTGTTTTCTTCTATTGGACTGACTGTGCTTTTTCTCTATGTTTAAGTCTCTCTTTGGGGAACAATTTCTTGATGACAAATATTCAAGAATTTATGGCCCTTAGTTTTGCAACTTTCAGCCCCCTTGTTTTAATTCACCGAGATGGACTTCTGGCTGAGTGTTGGTATTCTCGCATTCTCAGGGGTAAAAATTGAGAAAATGTTTCTTTCATTTATCTGTTCAGTGGGTGGCAAAGAGCTCTCAGTTTTTTAATAGATGGGTAAAACAAAATCTCACAAAGCAGTTTAAGCATGTGTTTATTCTCATACAATTTTTTGGTGATTCACAGCATTGATAAGAGAGAATGAGAGAGACCATAACAAATAATGGTTAATATTTCAACCTCATTCTCTGTATTTATACCTTTTTGGAAGGATTTTATTTTTTAACTTTTCAATATATGTATTAATTTTTTGTGTGTGAATAGATTGCATGCATTTATATCTGTGTGGCAATGCGTGCCTAGAATCTTTGGCAACTGAAAGAGACCACCAAATGCCCTGTGACTGACTGCAACTAAATAAATGATTCTGAAACAAAATATGACAAATAGGAATTGAGCCTGGCTGCTCTAGAAGACCAGCCGGCTTCTTAACTTCTGAGCTATGTCTCCAGCCCTGAGAAAGTAGCTTAGTTAGAATTTGTGGAACTCTTGTTACTACTACCATGACTGGGAGCATTTCAATGAATTAAGTAAATTTTATCAAAATTCATAGTGATTTAATCATGTTAGCCAAGAAATTCTTTTTCTTGTGCCTGATGCTGTGCTTACTAAATGGTAGTACCACAAGGCTATATTTGAGATAATCCAAAGTATCTGCAAGTTTCCTTCAATAGAAAAGACTTTATAGAATTGTGAAAGAATTACATGTACTCTGCATTCAGTTCATAGAAGCCCAATGCTCCAGTCACAGAAATTAAGTGTCCTGAAACATTTCTTTGGTGTTATATTCATGAAGGTTCTCTGTTGCAACACAAACTATAGATATGAGATAAACTAGAAAACAAATGCACGTAAAGTGATCCTTTATAGCTTCTCTGTTGATAAAAATGTGGATTTGCCTTTCTGCAAGATGAATAATGTGATTAAAGCAAACTGAGGTCTGTCTGCAACTTCCTTTGCTAATGCCCAGTGCTCTCCACAGCACTATCCAGCTGTTTGTCATCAAAGAACTGCAAATGGATCTGATTCTACATTCTCTTAAATGGAGGGTTTACTGCTTGATTTGTTAAATTAGGTCCATACAATGAGATACTGACATGGTGTTCAGACTCTGTTAGACCCATTCAGAGAAATACTTACTGATATAATCATTGAACATGAAATTGTTGAATTATTAGATGTAGGTTTATGTTTATTATTTAAAACTTATTTGTCATATCTGACTTGAACCCCCATCAACATGTGTGTGCATCATAGATGTACAATATGATGATGAATATGTATTTATTTTTTTGCTTAGTTGCACTGTATACACAAAACTTTTAAGTGATCTGTATTGCATTGTGCTATAGATTATTAAACAGCTTGCTCCTGTAATCTAAAGATTTATTTTTCTTTGTATGTCTATATAAGTTGATGCCACATTTTTCACAGGTGCTCACGCAGGACAGTAGAGGACATTGGGTCCCTGGAAGCTGGAGCTACAGGCAGTCAGGTGTCCTGTGATGTGGATTTTGAAGAATCAGGATCTTCTGCTGGAGGAGCATGGCGCTTAACCATCCCTCCAGCTCCTTGTCTTTCTCACATAAATGTGAATTATTTGTAGTTATCATCTATTGCTTACCTTAGTCTCACAGATTTTTCTAAATAATTTATATAAATGACCAGATAAATAAAACACATTCTAAATCACCTTTATAATTTTGCTAAAGAATAAGTAATGTTAGAACATGGAAAAGATATCCTCTGGTTTCCACATGTGTACCATAACATGAAAACATACACAATAAATAAATAGATAGATTGATAGATATAGATAAGTAGATAAAATTTTTAGGTTTTTAATTTGGTTTTGGCTTTTGAGACAGTCTCATTATAGAGCTCTGGATGTTCTGGAAATCACTATGTAGAACAGGCTGGCCTTGAGTAACAGATACCCACCTGCTTTTGCCTCCTGAGTGCTAAGGATAAAGGCATGTACCATCACACATGGCAATAAATGTAATTTTTAAATATTCATATTAAGACAATGCTGAACACTCAAAAGACACTCTAAATTGTATTCACTGATGAAGTTAAATGATAATTATTCTTACCAAATTATTTAAAACAGTTTAACATCTACATAAGGTATTAAGTAATTACTAAGCAAATGTGACTTTTGGATATTTTCCATTAAGAAATATTTGATATAGATTATCTCTATCGCATCACAATATACAAGAATGTCGATGTTGCTTTTTTTGAAAACAAGTCCCAGGCTGGTATCAAACTCCAGATCCCCTTGCCTCCGCCTCACAAGGGCTGAGGTGATAGGTGCACCCAACTATGCCAGGCTTTAGACTATCTATTTTAAACTATTTAAAGCAGAGATAAATATTTTTTTTTCTTTTGGAGCGACAGGGTCTTACCTCAGGCTGGCCTCATGCTCATAGCATTCGTTTACATCAGCCTTCTAAGTGCTGGAATTAGAGGTACTCCATCATGCCTAGCTGCAAAGCACTTTTCAATAAAAGCAGATATAAAGATTAAAAAAAAAGAACATGGAAAAGAGTAAAGAAATATATTTGAACTGAATCATAATTGTTCAACATAATAACATACATGGGGGCTTTAAAATAATTTAATTTTTTGGCTTAGAGTGTTATGATGCTTCTCTGTAATTTGTTTTTTTTTAATTCTTTTATTATTATTATTATTATAAATAAAGTCACATTTTCTATCTGTGTATATCCTTGTTCAAGATCCCTTCTCCCTCACTCCCCCTCCAGTGATTCTCTCTTCTCCATAAAAATATATGCAAAAGATATATAATTGTCAATACCATGAATGTCCTGAACTTAAGAGACACATAAAGCTGCTACTTTATTCAGTTTCTCTCTAAAAGTCAGAGTATGTTCAGAAAAAATAAAACAAAATCTTGACAGAGCACATATTAAAATATTTATACATGATGAATATTCTAAACAAGGAGAGGAGAGTGAAGGCAACCTGGAAACGGGATTCAATTATGTCTTTCAGGTAAATCCCATGAGATTTAACAGATAGATTAATATAAACAACTTCAAAATTTCCTTACGCTAGAAGCATTGCTCCTCAGTAGCATGGATCTGTGGGACATTATGCTAAATGAAATACGACAGCTGCATGTAGACAAATACCACATCATTTTACTAATAAGTGAAACCTAAAATCAAAAGAGAATAAAGCCTTCAGTGTGAGGTTTGCAGCTAAAGTACTCAGAAACTACCTGTGTATGGTTTTTGTTTTTGTTGTTGTTTTAATTTTTTATTACTTAAAACAATTCTCTGGGAGACAGAGGCAAGTGGATCTCTATGAATTTGAGTCTAGCCTGGACTACAGAGTGAGTTCCAGGACAGTCAAGGCTAGACAGAGAAGCCTGGTATAGAAACCAAACATACAAACAACGGTCAAATTTAAATATACTTTGACTATATTTTTTACCTCCTCCAAATTCCTCTAGAGCATCTCCTCCACCATGTGTTAATCTCACAGACAAGGAGGAAAAATCATAACCAAATTAAAGCAAACTTTGTTCATGTACACATCAGAGCCCAAAAGGCAGCTGACCCCTAAAGGCAGGGTTCATAAGACCAGTCCCAGTTCAACTTCCCATACCTCTCATATAAGGCAACAGATCTGTTGCAGATCTGTTCAAGGCAGGGGATCTTTTCAAGCTAGCATGGTTACAGAAGACAGACCTGGCAGTTAAGGGTTTAGGAACCAGTTAAGGAAATCTTGGAATATTTGTTACAGAATGTTTAATTGCTATGGGATAGGGCATAGCCCAGCTCTGAAACACAGACACTCAAGTTTTATAGTCAAAAGAAACTTAACTTAGCTATAGACTTAAAATAATTCCTAGAAACAAAATGGAGTATGGCTGGTTCCTCACTTAACAACCCAACTGAAGTTTATTCTCGAAAGCACAAACACACACACACACAAACACCAAAACCCAACAAAACAACAAAAAACCCCCAAACCCCAAACACACACGCACACACAAATAAAAATCTGTGGAGTCCATCATCTGTTGGTAACCACTCCTAAACACTAAACAAGCCCTGGAATGGGTGACATACGACCTGTCATGCTACTGAAGAAAACCAATTCTTCTCCCAGAAGGTACAACTGACAGTTGAGCTGTTAAAACTCCCTCTCATGGCTAGGCCTTTATTCATTCATTCATTTCCAAAAATAATAAAATATAATAATACAAAACAAATACCATCATATCAAAGTTAGACAAATCAGCAGAGAGAAATGAGCTCAATAGAAGGCACAAGAGTCAGAGACACATTTGTTTGAACTTTCAAGAATCCCATAAAAGATACTAAACTGGCAACCATAATATAAATGCACAGAACCTGGTGCAGATCTGTTCAGGCATTGTGGGTGTTGCTTCAGTGTGTGAGAGGTCAAGTGAACTCTGGGCTGTAGCGGGAAATCATGGATTGTACAGGTGTGGGGGTTACAGCGAAGCGCAGGGATGGGAGGGGTATGGTCTCCGAGATGGCAACTGCAAAGACAAAAGCAGAGCGCGGAGAGAGAGAGGCGGGGTTTCCAGTCTCTCTGGCGCGGCGAGGCTGCGAGTCGGTATGGGTACGGGTCGGTACGGCGAGTTGGCGCATTGCTAAAACTTCCTTTTATAAGTAATTCTAACAAAATAAACATTATTTAAAACATACCTCTTGGCGGCGGGTTTTTACCGTGATACTGGGCATGTTGATTTAGATGGCTTTGTATTCTTGGTTTCCTCTGCTCCCTCTGACTCTTACATTCATTTTGTCTCCTCTTCTATGGGGTTCCCTGAGCTCTGAAGTAGAGGACTTAATGAAAACATCCCATTTAAACCTTAATGTTCCAGGGTCTCTCATTCTACATTTAATGTCTACTGTAGGTCTCTTTGTTTCCATTTGCTATGATTACCTCCATATGTGAATCCTGATTGTTGCTGGTTCCTCCATATTAGAAATATTAAACTGTGGCTTGCCAGACATCCACATCTTCAATTTTTTGTCATATGACATCTCATAAGAAGACAAAAATAAAAATGTGTTCACCCCAGATGGGGTAAAACCCTCCATCAAGATTCTATCTCCCATGTACTCCCAAGCCAATATGCAGCTATGGGAGGAAGAAGTGTAGACTGGAGTCTCAGGTGAAGGTGTGAGAACAACCCCAACCACAACCCCATGACACTGTCTCATAGGGCAAGCTGCCACTCTACTGATCTACTTACTCCACTGCTGTGACTGTAGCCTAAGGTATTCTATGGGACATACAGTCACTGCTTCATGGTGGCCAATGGCCACGTCCTGCCTACTTTTATGTCAACTTGACAAGGACTAGCATTAACTAATAAGCAGGAATCTTAATTGAGAAAATGTCTCTATAGGATCCAGTTGTAGGGCATTTTTTTGATTAGTGATTCATGGAGAAGGTCCAAGCCCTTTGTGGGTGGTGCCATCCTTGGGCAGATGGTCCTGGGTTCTACACTAAAGCAGATTCAGCAGCCATGATAAGCAATACAGTAAGAAGAACCCTCCATGGCCTCTGCATCACCTCCTGCCTGGAGGTTCTTGCTCCATTTCAGTTCCTGTTGTGACTTCCTTCTGTAATGAACAGCAATGTAGAAGTGTAAGTCAAGTAAATCCATTCCTCCCAGGTTACTTTCATCATGGTGTTCTTTCACAGCAAAAGTTACCCTAACTAACACAGACTATGTCACTCCTGAAGGAAATAGATTCACCACAAAACTCCATTACTCTTTGGGTTCATACATTCCCTCCACTTCTTCAAAATGCTTTCTTAATAATCTTCAGAAGCCCAGTCCCAAGCCCAATTCACATTCACCTGGAGGTTATAGCAGTAGATCCTCTGAGGTCTTTATTCTTTAGTTTATAGCACAAGAATTCTTAGCCTCCTTTATGCAAAGTATATCACTTAGTAATGCTCGTTGATTCACATCAGAAGCACAGGGTAAACAGTGACCTGAAGCCTCCTAGGCCAGGACGGTTACTAGGAGGCTCCTCACAGCCCAGCCCAGCACTGCTCTCACTTCTGAATTAGGAATGCTCTTCTCATCTCTATTCTCAGCCCTGTGCCTAGTTATTTACAGCACTTTTCATCAGAACCTAGAAAGGCCCTCCTAGGTGGGACAGTACATCACAGACAGAAGCATCCTCAAGACAGATGAGTTGAAGGGGTTTTATTAAAGCCATATATGATGCTATTGGCTTTTTGTAATGGGGGTTATTGAACTCACAGTCCATCAAGATCTTGAGTTTCAATTTTAGTTTAGTGTAGAAGAAATAAAACTACTAAATACACTATTGACCTTGAAGTGTCTGTGATGTAGATACAGCACAGTGACTCTGGTTGGTCTGGATGGAACTTAGTCAGAGGATGGAATCTTTGGTTATCTCTGCATCTGTTCTGTGCTGATGTTTAAAAAATGATCAGAGAAGGAAGAGGCGGTGACCACCTACTCTGTGACTCAGAAGAAGGTCCCTGACCTGGGTCATAGCTTGGCACTGTGGGAAGAGGAGGAGGGGTCTGGAGAAACTGGGAAATAGTTACAGAAACATGACTGCTGAGATAACTTCTGGGCCAAGCTAATGTAATAACGTGGAGGAATAAGGAAAACTTCTCTTCAGGGGCCAACTACGCAGTTTCCTGACATGAAGGCAATGACAGCTGAATCTGTGCTGCTTCCTTAGAGCTAAGAACCACAGGAATCCTAAAGGTACAAATAGGACCTGGAACTCCTTACCCTGAAAGGCTCACCAAACATAGCCTTGCAGGCCTTCAGTTTACCGGGGTACATTAAGTGATTTCTTTAAAAGAAAACATTTAATTCTTTCACGAAACAATGGAGGTCACTAGAGGGGCTTTGAACCTTACAATCTCAACTCCCCTGAAACCACAAAGAATGAGGACCAGTCTACAGGCCGGCCCCTCACAAATGCTGAAGGATCTGTCCTCATTTTCAGCACTAGACAGCCCTGAGGTGGTTTCCCCTGAGGTTTTCATCTTGTGTCTCTATAAAGCTTAGACAAATGGAAGTATTTTTCCAAGTGTTAAGAAAAACTATAAAAGCCAGTCCTGGTGACTTTAATCTCAGCACTCAAGAAGCAGAGCCAAGCAGATTTCCGAATCTGAAGCCAATTTGGTTTGCAAAGGGAGTTCCAGGACAGCCAGCAATACACAGAAAAACTGCTCTCCTCCACAAATAAAGAAGAAAAGGAAAGAAAAATAAAAACTTTTCATCAGTCCAGAATCACTTGTTAATATTATGTGACACCATCAGAAAGATTACTTTCATAAATTCATTTATGAAAATTTTTATGCCTATTCTTTCCAATATTTTCAATACAGGCCATAATTTCCATTTGACTTTTCCTGATATCTCTCTAATAGTGTTTTGCTTTAATAGCCAGGTGTTCTTTTTCTATACTCACCTTTAATGTTTTCCTGTTTCAGCTCAGTATCATGCACACACCTAAGTTAACTTCACTATTTTGAAGACTGTCCATTTGGAGGCAATATTAGTAATTGTGAGAAAACATCTCATTGTTGAATTTGGTGGCTGTGGGCTAATATAAAGTGAGATAGCTGATTTTAGTCTCACCCTTGAAGGATGCAGCAAAGAACAAAATCTGACCATACATATTGACAAAAACAAACCTAAAGTGAGTGACCACACCTACCTAACTACTTATGATGATAATCAGAGGCACATCAAACATCAAGATGATGGCAAAACCTGTCGTCTGAAATAGATTACTATGATGTTTCTCCAGATGACCTAGGAAAATAGGCACCTTCACTCCAACATTTTATACCTTATGTAATTTGAAAGAAATTAAGCATTTCAAAGACATAACCTATTGCTGGGTCCCAGATGCAGAATTTCAGAAGGTAAATAAGGGCCTGGGGAAATGTTGATATCCAAAAAGGATAATATAAGGGAAGACATTTAAATAATACTATCATAAATTACAGAGATTTGGAGGTAATTATTCTAGTTGTTTTACTGTTTTGTAATAAGATTTTATTTTTTTATTGTTATGAATAAAGAAGTCACATTTTATATCCTTGTATATCCTTATCCAAGGTTCCTTCCCCCTCCCACCACATCAGGTCATTCTCTCTTCTCCACATCTCCCCATCACCCCCACATGGGCAGGCGGTCCCAAAGTCCCACTGTCCCAATATTGCTTAGTTTAGCCTCCACTCCTGGCAAATCCAGATTTCTCCCCCCAACATCAAGACTGAGTCAGGTGTTCCCCTAGGGGAAGTAGGATCCAAGGAGTCGGTTTAAGGTGTTTCTGATCCCAAGCTGTGGTTTGCAGCTTGGACATGCTTTGCTTTTTGCTTTTTTGTTTACATTCCACTAATGAGTGAGTACATCCCCTGCTTATCTTTCTGGGTTTGTGATACCTCCCTCAGGAGGATATTCTCCAAACCCATCCATTTGCTTCCAAATTTTAGAATATCATTTTTTCTTACTGCTGAGTAGTATTCCATTGTGTAGATGCTCCACAGTTTGTTAATCCATTCTTCAGTTGAGGGGCATCTAGGTTGTTTCCAGGTTCTTGCTATTACAAATAACACTGCTATAAACATAGTTGAGCTAATGCCTTTGGAGTGTGACTGTGCATCTTTAGGGTATACACCCAGAAATGGTATTGCTGGGTCCTTGGGGAGATTGATTCTTAATTTTCTGAGAAACCTCCATACTGCATTCCAAAGTGGTTGAACAACCTTATACTCCCACCAGCAATGGAGGAGTGTTCCCCTTGCTCTGTATCCTCTACAGCATAGGCTGTCATCTATGTCTTTTATCTTAGCCAATCAAACAGGTGTCAGGTGGTATCTTAAAGTTGTTTTGATTTGCATTTTTCTGATGGCTAAAGATAATCAGCACTTTTTCAGGTGCATTTCAGCCATTTGTAATTCTGCTTAGAATTCCCTTTTTAGATCTGAACCTCATTTTTTGATTGGGTTATTCAATGTTTTGGGCTCTAGATTCTTGAGTTCTTTATATATCTTAGAGATCAGTCCTCTATCACTTGTAGGATTGGTGAAAATCTTTTCCCATTCTGTAGGCTGTCATTTTTGTCCTATTGACAGTATCATTGGCTTTACAGAAACTTCTTAGCTTCAGGAGATCCCATTTATTGATTGTTGATTTTAGTGTCTGTGCCACTGGTGTTATATTTAGGAAGTGGTCGCCTGTGCCAATTCATAGAAGTGTATTTCCCACTTTCTTTTCTATCAAGTTTAAAGTGGCTAGGTTTATGTTGAAGTCTTTGATCCACTTGGATTTGAGTGTTGTGCAGGGTGACAGGCTTGGACCTATTTGCATTTTTCTACACACTACCATCCAGCTATGCCAACACCATTTATTAAATATAACATCTTTTTTCATTGAATATTTTTGGCCTCTTTGTCGAAGATAAGGTGTTCATAGGTTTTTGGGTTAATGTCTGGCTCCTCAATTCTATTTCATTGATCCACAAGTCCGTTTTTATCCAAGTACCAGTCTGTTTTTATTACTGTAGCTCTATAGTATAACTTGAAGTCAGGGATGGTGATGCCTCTTGAGTTTCTTTTGTTGAGCAAAATTGATTTGGCAATCCTAGCTTTCCTGTTTTTCCAAATGAAGTTGAGTATTGTTCTTTCAAAGTCAGTAAAATATTGTGTTGGGATTTTGATGAGCAATGCCTTGAATCTGTAGATTGCTTTTGAAAGAATTGCCATTTTTACTATGTTGATTCTACCTATCCAGGAACATGGGAGAGCTTTCCATTTTCTGATATTTTCTTCAATTTCTTTCTACAGTGATTTAAAATTTTTGTCAAATATATCTGTTACTTCTTTGGTTATAGTTACTCCAAGGTATTTAATACAATTTGCAGCTATTATGAAGGGTAATGTTTCCCTTATTTCTTTTTCAGCTCTTCTACCTTTAGTGTATAGAAGGGCTACTGATTTCTTTGAGTTAACCTTATATCCTGCCACATTGCTGAAGGTGATTATCAGTTGTAGATGTTCCTTGGAAGAATTTTGTGGGTCACTTATGTATACAATCATATCATCTGCAAGTAGAGATAGTTTCACTTCTTCTTTTCCAATTTGTATTCCCTTAATCTCCTTTCTTTCTCTTATTGATTTAGCTAAAACTTCGAGAACTATATTGAATAGACAAGGTGAGAGAGGAAATCTTTGTCTAGTTCCTGATTTTCGTAGGATTGCTTTGAGTTTTTCTCCATTAAGTTTGATACTGGCTGTTGGCTTCTTGTAAATCGCCTTTATTATATTTAGGTATTCTCCCTGTATTCCTGATTTCTCCAGGGCTTTAATCATAAAGGAGTGTTGGATTTTGTCAAAGGGTTTTTCAGCATCTAAGGATATGATCATGTGGTTTTGTTCCTTTAGTTTGTTTATATGATGGATAATATTTATGGTTTTTTGCATGTTAAACCAGCCCTGAATTTCTGGGATGAAGCCTACTTGGTCATGGTGGATAATATTTTTTATACATTGTTGTATATGGTTTGCCAAAATTTTGTTGAGAATTTTCACATCAGTATTCATGAGGGAAATTGGTCTGTAGTTCTCCTTCTTTGTTGTGTCTTTGAGTGGCTTGGGTATTAGGGTAATTGTGGCCTCATAAAAGGAATTTGGCAATATTCCTTCAGTTTCTACTGTGTGAAATAGTTTAAGGAGTAATGGTAGTGATTCTTCTTTGAATGTCTGGTAGAATTCTACACTGAAACCATCAGGACCAGGGCTTTTATTTTTGGGGAGGCTTTTAATGACAGCTTCAATTTCCTTAAGGGTTATAGGCCTGTTTAGGTAATTAATCTGGTCTTCATTTAATTTTGGTAAATGGTACCTCTCCAAAAAGCTGTCCATTTCTTCTAGGTTTTCCATTATTACGGAATACAGATTTTTAAAGTATGATCTGATAATTCTCTAGATTTCCTCGGGGTCCGTTGTTATGTCCCCCTTTTTATTTCTGATATTGTTGATTTGGACACTCTCTCTCTTCTTTTTGATTAGTTTGGATAAGGGCTTATCTGTCTTGTTGACTTTCTCAAAGAACCAACTCTTTGATTCACTGATTGTTTGTATTGTTCTTTTTGTTTCAGTTGTATTGATTTTAGCTCTAAGTTGATTATTTCCTGCCATCTGCTCCTTCTAGGTGAATTTGCTTCTAATTGTTCTAAGGCTTTCAGCAGTGCTGTTAGTTCTCTAGTGTGGGATTTTTCTAGGTTTTTCATATAGGCATCTAGTACTATAAATTTTCCTCTTAAGACTGCTTTCATTGTGTCCCACAAGTTTAGGTATGTTGTGGATTCATTTTCATTAAATTCTAGGAAGACTTTGATTTCTTTCCCATTTTCTTCCCTGACCCAGAGGTGGTTCAGCTGAGTGATGTTTAGTTTCAATGAGTTGGTAGGCTTTCTGTGATTTTTGATGTTGTTGAACTCTAACTTTAGGCCCTGGTGGTCCAATATATTACAAGGGATTATTATCACTTTTTTTGTAACTGTTGATATTTGCTTTATGACCAATTATGTGGTCAATTTTAGAGAAAGTTCCATGAGGAGCTGAGAAATATGTATATTCCTTTGCATTTGGGTAGAAGCTTCTGTAGATATCTATTAAATCCAATTGCATCATAACTTCTGTTAGACTCCTTATTTCTCCACTGAGTCTCTGGTTGACCTATCTAGAGTTGAAAGTGGGGTATTGAAGTCTCCCACTATTAGGGTGTCAGGACTGATGTAGGAATCGAGCTTTAGCAGTGTTTCTTTTACATACGTAGGTGCCCTTATATTAGGGGCATAAATATTCAGGTTTGAAATCTCCTCTTGACCAATTTTTCCTATGATGAATAAGTAATGACCATCTTGGTCCCTTTTAATTGCTTTCAGCTTAAAGTCTACTTTGTTAGATATTAAGATGGCAACCCCAGCTTGTTTCTTAGGACCATTTGATTGGAAAATTTTTTCCCAACCCTTTACTTTGAGCCTATGTCTGTTTTTGTGGTTGAGGTGTGTTTCTTGTAGGCAAAAGAAGGTTGGCTTCTGTTGTTGTATCCCTCCTGTTAGTGTGTGTCGTGTAAAAATTTTTTACAGTTTCCATTTTTTATGTGTGTATGCATCTTTGCAAGTGGATGGACACATGTGTGAAGTAGTGCACATCTACATTTGTGGTCATCTTCATGCATGGTAATGAGGTTGGTGTCAAAAATCCATCTTGCATTTTATTGAGTTAGGATCATTCAGTGAAACTCAGAGGTCACTAAAATGGCTAACTGTGATGATATGTTACATTTTTAATAAAACCTGGATTATCAAGAGATCAACCCACAGTCAAAAACTAGGCAGAGGTAGCTCTGAGTGTTCCAGGGATAACAGAGCAGGGGTAATTCACTTGGCTCCAGGAGTTCTGTATCTCTGAGTACCAGGCCAAACAGCTGGGCTTCAATGACACACACCTTTAATCCCAGCACAGGGAAACCCGGAAGTGGTGACCTATATCTTTAATGTCATAACTCCATAGACAGAGCTCTTTCTGTGTTTCTGTGAGTTCAAGCTGACTACCAAATAGAGTAGCTCACACCATTAATCCTAACCTGGATGGGATGCAGCTAGGTAAGAAGGGTATTTAAGGGTTGGGAAAATAGCAGCAATTAGAATGACCAGGAGGGAAGCTGAGGAAGCTGGAAGATAGCTGGGTGAGATTTGACTGAGGTGTTTACTCTCTCTGATATTTCAGCCTTTCCCCAATATCTGGCTCTGAGTTTCTTTCATTACAATTGGAGTTCAAACAACAGCTACTCTCACTACCCAGGGTACCCTCTAGGAATACTCTGTCCCTGGCTTCTGTGTCTGGAATTAAAGGCAGACTGACACCAGGCATTCAAGTGAGGTGGCACTCACATTGGAAGCAAAACACTTTAACCCCTGAGCAATCACTGCAACCAGGGTTTATTACTCTTAAGTGCTACCCTATTACAAGAGAATGTCCTTTATATGATGTCAGCTTGTGGGACAAAATGGAGGTCATCAGTGACCCCCAGCATTTACTCTCTCTGTGGGTAGCTAGTTTTCTCTACAGATCTTTTCCAAGATGGAAGCTACATGAAGGGTTCTCTTTTTGATATTTTCTCATCTTTTATAGAATAACCTAGACAAAGCACCACAAGCTTTAAACTCTTAACTTTTCTTTATATTTCAAAGACAAAGAAGATATTAAAATTTTTCTAAACAAAATTTAAAACGACAACAATAGAAAGTGCTCATTGTTAGACTAGTTATAATAATTTTAAAATGTCTTTTATTATTATTGTTGTTGTTGTTTCTTGTATCTTATTATTTAAAACAATTTTAAAATTTAAATATATTTTGAGCATAGTTCTTTTCTTTCTGTAAGTACTTCCATTTTCTTTCCCATCTCTACCCACCCACCCAAGTTTAAACTCTTTCTCAAAACACACAAATAAAGAATACAACAATAAAATCACCTGAAAACAAGAAAACAAACAAAAACTCTAAAAAGTAAAATGAAGAAATAATAACCAAGCTTTAATAAAATAAAAGCATGAAAAAAACTTTTGTAGTCCAACTATATGTTAGTCAGCTGCTCCTGAACATGAGGCCTGTCCTGAAGTGGTTGTAATACCCAGTGTCACTCTTGAAGAAAACTAAGTTTTGCTTTCTGAGAAACTATAAGTGACAGTTCAGTCATTAACCTTTACCCCATTGGCTAGGTTTTAATTAATAAATTAATTCACTCATTTATTTATTCATTCACTTTTTAAAACTTTATTTATTTATTTGCCTTGGTGTTTGCCTGGAACTGGAACTACAGACAGTTGTTAGCTGCCATGTGGGTGCTGGGAATCGAACCCGGGTCCTCTGGAAGAGCAGACGGTGCTCTTAACCGCTGAGCCATCTCTCCAGCCCCTCATTCACTTTTTAATGAATACAATAAGATAAAACAAGAACTATTACAATGATATTGGATAAAGTAAACTGAAGGAACAGATCCCAAGAGAAGGTACAAGAATCAGAGACCAACTTATGTGCACACTGTGGAATGCTATAAAAAAATGTTGTTCTCCTTTCCTTCTGGCTTTACCATTCTTTCTGCCTCCTCTTCTACAGGGCTCTCTGACCTCTGAGGGGAAGAATTTGATGCAGACATCCCATTTAAGAGCTGAGTGTTCAAAAGTCTCTCCTTCTCTGTGTACTATCTGGCTGTAGGTCTCCGTATTTGTTCTAATCTCCTTCAGGAGGAAGCTTCTCTGATGATGGCTGGTCAAGGCGCCCATCTATGTGTACAGTTAAACATCATTAGTAGTCATTTTCTACAACATCTTTTTTTCTTAAACCAGTATTACATTGTTTTACCCTAGATTCGTAGGCAATCTGTCCGCAGGTTCCTGGTCATCTTAGCAGTGTTCTATATGGGTTTCATCTCATGGACACTTTAAGTCAAATCAGTCATTGGTTGGTCACTGCTACATGCTTTGTGCCACCAATCCCTAGCATACCTTGCAGGCAAGATGCCATTGTAAATAGAAGGTTTGTGGTTGGTCTGATGTTTCACTTTGAGAGCATTCAGAGTGCATTCCTGTACCAAAGATGCTGAAATTTAAAGGTGAAGCCTCTATGTAGGTACCAACTCAGCCCCTCCATTTTAATGAGTTGTGAAGGTCTTGCCTTCAGTGGTGGGGACTTGATGGCAGTTTGTGAGGAGCAATCTATAGTCTTGGCAGCAGCCTAGTTTATTTGGCTGACAACTCTTATTCAATTTCTACCTACTTTGACATATGTAATATATAACTTAGTTTCCCTGTTCCTGGATTCCTCTTTCCATAGAAAAGATGGAATCCTGGTTTCTTCAAAAATCTGTCGTTTCAATTATAGAGAAGTATGTTTAGCTCCTATTATGTGCCTTTTGCATCCATATGCATGGAGACACCATCATGCAGAGCATGGATTAAGAGCCATGACCATGAATTTATCTCCCCTGGCCACCAAGTGGTACATTATTTCAAGAACAAAGTTAATCGAAGCCTTTTGGTATTTGCCCTTAAGGCTTTATTTCAGAATCCAAAGAAGGCTCTACAAACAACAGAGGGAATCTGGGTATCTGAGGGTAGAGGACTGAATCTACTCATGAAATGCTCTTTAGGTCTATCTATTGTTATGAGTAAGATGACTGCTGTTCTCTTTTTTTTTCTACCTTGAGTCTCCACAGTTACTAGTGTTTATACACAGTTAGCAGTTTTCTGGCCAAAGCAAAGGTCACAAGTCTTGAATTCTTTCAGGATCATAAAGGCAGGTGGTAGTTTACACCAGGCACTGACTGTCAGACTCAAAGACAAAGTGACTTTAAAAGCCTCAGTGAACTTTTAAAGGGAACAGGGAGAAATGAGAGGGAGAGAGATCTTAAATCAACAGGGGAATTAAGAATAGAAAGGGGGGGAATCCTTGTATAATACTGCATTGCTAAATGCAATTAAATGATAAGCTAATCTATAAACCAAGGTGAAAGTAACTATAAGGAGTTAGGTTTTGTTAGTGCAAGAATAGTGCTTTCCTTCCTATATGCTTGCAGAGTAAGCTAAGAACATGCTTGTACCCTACCTACCTACCTAAAGGTTGTGTCTAAAAATTCTCAAATGAAATAGTTTTGGCTGAACATTTAACACTGACCAAATGCCTGCCAATAAAGAAGATTTTGGGAAGGCAGACATCTAGGTTTATGTTGGAAAAAGGAACAAAGACCTACATGTGGGAAATAGAGGTTTTGACTGTGTGAATGTTTTCCAATCCATAGCTATGAAGTCATTTAATGCATCAATGCATGGGGGAAATTGTGCACAATAAATGATCACTCACACTGCTAACAGCTTCTGGGAAATAAATCCCAGGGTTGTAACAAATGGGAAACCTACAACTTCACACAAGAAATTCACAGTAAGAAACAGCCAGTTCATTCAAAAGGCAATAGTTCCAGAGCACCCTGGATCTTGGTTTAGCTGCTCCACCAGAATCCTTAATCTTGATAGGCTACCTTGTTAAATAGCAACTATATTCCCAGAGCATAACTCTGCAGCTCATAGCACAAAATGATGAAACCATCAATTTTAATCTCAGTTCTGAACCCATGGTTATTTACAAGATTTTGCACTTGAGATAGGAAGGACATCCTAGGAACCAGAATGAAAAGTACACAGAAAAACCAATCTTAGACACACATAAGTTAAAAAGGTGTCATTACAGTTTTATAAGTAAAGATTGCTTTTAGAATAAGGTCAATATTGGAAAGCTATTTATATTTCAAGTCTCATATGGTATATAAAGTATTTAATGTGCAGAAATGAAAGAGTCATTTATGACAAAAACCTTCGGTACTGCTGGGCACAGATAGGACAGGGACTCTGAATTTGTCTGGTCCATGATTGGACTTGCTCAGAAAGCAGAATCTCCAGTGTTGGGCATCATTTATTCTACTCTTGTCTGATGAGGAATTTAAGAAAGAAAAGCAGAAAAAGTGGTCCATGAGTCAGAAGTCAATTCCTTCCAGATCACAGCTTGGAACTTTGGGAAAAATGAAAACTAATCAGGAGATGCAAGAGCTCCAGTCACAGAAACCTGGTTAGTTGTTCATCTTCTCACTTCACATACTTTCCTCTCAAAGTAATTAAACCCTAATTGAACTCAAAATAACTTCTGAGATAAACAGATGTAGTAATTGTGAAGAGAGTGGGAAGCTGTACATCAGGGACTGGGGATCTGAAGAGGCCTTCCTTCCCCTGACACTGTGACAACATGAAACTTGAAGTCTGCATACCTGACATCAGCCAAGAGCCCCACACACCCTGACAGTACAAATATGACCTGGCAAGGGTCACCTTCCCAGAACTGCACCAGAGCCTGTCTGCACCATAGAGGTCCAGAGTTCATGGAGGTAAGATCTTTGATTCCCTCAGCTGTGCCATGAAGCTTCATTAAAGCAGAAGCCTCTCCCTGACTAAGTCAGAGAGCAGCTGAGAGGCTCTGTGATCCTCAGGACCTACACTTTCCTCTGGCCCTGACCAGGCTGGTCCCTGGTTCCAGAAAGATCAAAAGACACTAGTTTCTAAAGATACAGAAATGGAACAGGATTGCTGAGGCACTGATATCCATCCTCGGGCTGGAGGATCATGACAGAGCCCTGACTGGGTCTTTATTTAAGGTTAACTTTTGAAGTGAAACAAAAAGATAGGTGAAATGTTCAGATGACTGTCAAACCTTAGAGAAAATCTTGAGAGACTCTTGTAACATCAGCACTAGAGAAACTGAGACAAGGTAATTATTTTTCAAGATATTCTGGTTTACATATGGAGACACTGTCTCAAATATAACTAGATATATGAAACACAAACAAAAATCATTTTTTAAAGTATAAGTTTGCAAGCATTGTGACTTCAACAATGTCACTAGTGTTTTAACATTTGTGTTTTAACTTCTGATGCATTTTCACCTTTCAAGCATTGACAATTCACAATAGCTACATGTGTATAACTCCCAGTTTAAAGATTTTTCTGTCTGCTGCATCCATCCTTAAAGTTGCTTAGTTTTTATCTCATAATATTATAATACTTATCTTAAATTCAGTTATTGTATGCCTGGGGTGTGGAGAAGTATACCAGAAAGTATAACCGTTATTAACATCTTGAGAATTCCTGCTATAAAGGATCCAGGCTGTGAACTGAGTTACATCCTGAAACAGCTCATCTTAAGTTTCTCCCTGTGCTTAGAAGCAAAGAGCAACAATATTTCAGATATGTCTGCTTGCTTCTTCCTTTTATAGAGAACCAGAATGGGTAGATGTTACATATCTCAGCCTCTTGGATGTTAAACTCATTATACTATCACCCATCAATCTAAATACAGTCCATGCTGTCTTTTAAATTATTTTCCTTTAGCATTTCCCAAATAATGTGAGAGATGAGCCCCCATCCCTCCTCTGACAGTTACTTCAATAAAAACGAATCACATAAGTTGCTCTCAAATAGGATTTAAAGCTTGGAAAAGAAAAACAAGGCCTATTTAATAACAATAATGCCAATACTATAATGTCTAAGCAAAGATGTTTGGAAGTAAATTTCTGTTCATGTCAATTGTTTCTTGCTATAAAAGACTATAAATAAAACATATACACTTAACCTTAAAAAAAGAAAAAGAAAAAAGAAAAACAAGGACTAGAAAAGTAGGAATCTCCAGGAAAGCAAGGATTAAACAACCATAGAAATGTTAGTGCATTCTATCAGTTCTTGGGTGAATGGAAAGTAGGAATTTTTAGATTCCAATCACTAACAAAACAATTATTATTCTAAATATGTTAATAAATGCTGATGTTCTTTCTTTTAATATCTGGAGCATATTTCATTTGCACAAATATTTAGGGTGCTATTGTGATTTGTAATACAGGTAATAATAACCTTTTTCTAAAAGAGCAGTTGAAAGCAATGCCTAACATTTCTAGAGTCAAGAGGGTGCCTGGATACAAACTTGGGAACAAGGCTAGGTTGGTGAAGGTCACATGTGATCATCTGGACATAGACATTTAAGTGATCCTGTGAGTTTAACAGGAAGGAGAGCAGTGAACAGAGGCATTCCAGGTATTCAGAACAAACAACCTATGTACTTTCCTTTAATACCTGGAGCATATTTCATTTGTACAAATATTTAGGGTGTGATTTGTAACATTCAGATTCCTCTTATTCTAGAAAAGGTGCCCAAAGCTTACTACAAATGTCTGAGAAATGAGAATGGAGCTCCAGAACATGAAGAGTAACATACTACCCAGGTCCAAGTTCTTGAAAGAGCTCAGATTGGTACATAAAAAAGCAGCCTGCCTGAGAAACAGGTTGGAGGAAAAGCAGACTGCAAAACCAACTGACATAATTGCTGTTCAAAAGGCCCCACAAGGGTGAATGTCACCATGAACTCTTAGATAGTGGAATCCTTGCTCACACCAAAAATCTCAGATATACTGTACTACATGCAGTTGAAATTAAGGACTCATAACTCAAAAACTGTACAAATCTTGTGGCAGTATATAACACCTCACAATTCTGTTCTTAGATTTACCTCATCATCATCCCCTGGTCCAGAGCTGTTCCATGCTTCCTTATATGTCCTGAGATAACTCACTGGGGTTATAGATGCCCTGAAGTCATCGACTAGGATCACACCTTTCTGCTATCTGCACAAGTTTCTGCTGGACATCATCTCTAGCTGCAACCTGGTATTTATGTGAAAAATTTCAGATTATTATTTGATGATTCAGCCTTAACTGTAAGGCCTGATCTGGAAAGGTTCTGCAATTGGACTTGACATTGAGAGCAGTTTTTAAAAAAAATAACTAGTAAACATTTATATGAAGCAAAACTACAGAATGGTCAACATAGAAACATTTGTAATATTAGCAGGTAGCAGAAAGCTTTGAAGACAAATGCAAAGGTAGAAGTTGTTACACTAATTAATATACAAATAAAGGAGCCTTGGTCTTTGAAAATAGGCTGGGTAAATATGATAAAACAGAGGAAAGAAAAGAAATTTGGTTGGGAAAATTCAGCTATACTGAGAGTTCTGAGAGTTAACTAAGATACCCCATGCATTCATACATAGGACACACACACAGGAGTGTATATGTTCCATATACATTTGAGACAGTATAGAACACAAATGTATCTTCTTTAAAATTTTAAATATTATTCTATTTACATAACTCACCTGTCAGAGCACACATGTAACTCAGAGTCCATATGGAAAGAGGAAGTTTCAGGGACCTAATCTGCAACAGGTCATGTGTCCGTCACTGACTCTTGTATACTATGCTATTGTGCAAAATGTGTTTTTCAGATAAATGTCTATCATTAGTGATGATTTCTTAAAAAACTTTTTGCATATTGAATACATAATTTTTTACCAAAGAAAAAATGCTTTTGAAATTTATTAAGGGAATAATTTTCCTCTTTATGACTATGCTTGGCACTCTAGGGAACTTCTCTGTCTTTGTGAATTATATGTTCAGTTGGTGGGGAGGCCCTGAAAAGAAACCCATACACCTTATTCTCATCCACTTGGCTTTTACAAACATCATAATCCTTCTTGCAAAAGGACTGCCAAAGGCGATAGCAGTTTTTGGTTTGAGAAACTTTATAGATGACATAGGTTGTAAGATCATTGTTTACTTGGAGAGAGTTGCCCGTGGCATCTCCATCTGTACCAGCAGTCTCCTCACTGTGGTCCAGGCCATCATCATCAGTCCCAGAGCATCTGTGTGGAGGAGGCTCAGGCCAAAGTCTGCATGGCACATCCTTCCATTCTTTTCAGTCTTTTGGATACTCAATTCTTTAATAAGTGTTAACCTAATACATTCAATCACAAATACAAGCCTGAATATATCACAGCCTAAGAATGAAGACAACTACTGCTATTTTATGCTAGAAAGTAAGAAAACAAAATGGATTGTTCTCCCTCTCATGGTCCTGAGAGATGCTGTGTTTCTGGGTTCTATGGGAGGGGCCAGTGGCTACATGATTTTTCTTCTCCACAAGCACCACCAGCATATCCTCTACCTTCAGAACTCCAAGCTTGTCCACAGAACTCCCCCTGAGCTGAGAGCTGCTCAGAGTGTCCTCCTTCTGATGCTCTGTTTTGTCTTCTTCTATTGGATTGAATGTGCTTTTTCTCTATTTTTAAGTCTCTCTTTAGAATACAATTCCTTGATCGTAAATATTCATGAATATCTGATTCTTGCTTATGCAACTTTTAGCCCCCTTATCCTGATTCACAGGGATGGACTTCTGAATGTGTGCTGGCATGCTCAGTGGGAGAAATTGAGAAAATGTCTCTCATTTATCTATTTAGTTAGTGTGAAAGAGCTCTCAGTTCTGTAATATTGTGGGAAAGACAAAAATTCTCACAAAGCAGTACAAGCATGTGTTTATTCTCAGACAATCTTCCTGTGACTCACAGCCTTGAGCTGAAAGAGATCTTAGTAAATTATAGTAGTAAATGAAACATCATTCTCTTTTTTTTCCTTTTTTCTTAAGGGGATTTTTTAACTTTTCTATATTTGTATTGTGTATGGATAGTTTACCTGCACTCTGTCTGTGTAGGACATATGAACTGGGGGTTGGTAATAGGTAGGAGAGGTCATCAAATGCCCTTTGGATGAGTGGAGGCACACTGGTTGTTCTGTATCATAATACGGTTACTAGGCATTGAACCTGGGTCTCCTGGAAGAGCAGCTAATACTCTCTTCTTTGAGCCATGACTCCAGCACAGAGAAAATGGTCTTAATTACCTTTAGTAAAACTGGTTTTACTATCACTGTCACTGGAAGCGCACAGACAAATTTGGTAAGTTGTATCAATTTCATAAAAAGTTATTCATGTTATTCCAAGAAATTCCCTATCTTGTACCTGACACTGTGCTTGCTACATGCTAGTACCATGGTGCTATTTGAGGTTCTTCAAAGTGTCTGTATGTAGTATATGGCTTCTGGCCTATCCCTGAGATTCTGACCTACTGTCCCACAGTGCCACAGAAACACACAGATGCTTGTATTAATTTTATGCTGTTCGGCCTATGGCTGTCATATAACTTGCTTTTTATTATTATTTTTAAAAAGGTCTTTTTTCCCCACATATTCCCCTGCTCACTCATTCTTCCCTATTCACAATTCGTTCCAGTTTGCCTTCAGCCTCTCCTCACCCTATCCCTCCATCCCCTCCCCAAAAAGGGCAGGGAGTCCCAAGGTGGGTCAGCTCAGCATAGTGCATCCACTAAAGGCAGGTCCAATGTTCTCATCCCAATATCAAGCCCAAGTTAGGCATTCTTCTGCAGGAATGGGTTCCAAGATGCCAGCCCATTTACAGGAACACAGTCTGATTCACCCCTCGAGGGTCTAAATACTGCCCATGTTAATCCACACTTGCCTACCCTTGGAGGGCCCGGGGACTGTTCTTGATTCAGTGTGCTCCCCAGAACTCCAGGAAGCCATCTCTGTGGGACTACTGCTCATACTCTGTATCTTCTTGATCATACAGACTCTTCTCTCCGTCTCTCCATCTGTAAGGGGAACTCAGCCCAGTGTTCATCCATGGATCTCTGCCTCTACCTCCACTCATTGTTGGGTATACATTCTGTGATGACACTTAAGGTGACTATTCATTTGATTATAGTCCTGTTTAGGTACCCCTTCCATTATTGGTTGGGGACCTAGCCAGAGACATCCTGTGAGTTTTGGGAGTTTTCCCTAACACCCGGTCTCTTTCAAACCCCGCATTGGATTTCTCTATCAAGATCTCTCTATCTATCTCTTTTCTCTCCCTCTTTGTTGCTCCTCTCACTCAACTTTCTCTCATGATTCTTAATCTAACCCATGATTCTTATCTTCTTTAGCCATGTGGCTTAGTACCTTTCCTCAGAGCAGCATTTCAGCCTCTTTCCTCTCTGTCTGCTGCCGTCTCATTGCTGTGTGTCCATGGTGTCTCTCTGGCCTCTCTGCTCTGCTCTTTCTGTTTCCAGAGATTTTTAGTCTGGTAGCACCACCCACACTTCCTGTCTTCCTTCAGCCAATCAGCATTTTTATTAAACCAGTGGGTGGGACCATTATTTACAATGTAAAAACATCTGTATGTTTCTATCTACAGAAAATACTTTACAAAATTGGGGGGGGGGGAGGATGATATGAACTACATTTACTTCACAGAATCCCAGTGCACCAATCACAGAACTTAAACTCACTGAACTTCTCTGTTGTTATATTCATGAAGGTTCTCCACAGGAGTAAATATTGTAGATATGGGATTAACTAGATAATGTATACACAGTACAGTTTCATTTTATGTCAATCTATAGTTTTTATATTGATTAAAATTATGGATTAGCCTTTTGGCAAAATGAATAAATAGTGTTATTGAGCCAGACTGAGTCTTGTTTGCAGCTGCTCTTTCTTCATGCCTCAGTGTTGCTCAACCACACCATCCTGTTTGTAATCAAAAAGTTAGAAAAGGATCTGATCCTACATTTGTTTAAATGATAAATTTACTACTTGATTTTTTTAATTGGGCTCATACAGTGATATATTGACATGGTTTTAAGATTCTGATAGACACATTCTGAAAAATACTTATTGATATAATCCTTAAACATGAAATTGTAGAATTGTTAGAAGTCACTTTATGCCTTTTTTTTTTTAGAAAAAAGAAAGAAAGAAAGAAAGAAAGAAAGAAAATCTGCTCTGTCAAATCTGACTAAACCTCTGAATAATTTAGCATCATGACTCTGCTCTATAGTTGCTTGGTTGCACTGTATATACAAACATTTAAGTAAGTAATATGACTACACTGTACTATAGATATTAAGTAGCTTGTTTTTCTAGTATAAAGATTTATTTTTATGTATGTGTCTGTGTCAGAGTATGCCACATTTCTACATGTTCCCACACAGACAAAAGAGGACATTGCAGCTATAGGTTGTCATGAGTCCTATAAATGGGTATTAGGAAAGAAACCAAGGTCATCTCTAAGAGGATTAGATCTCTTAACCCTCTCTTCAGCTCCCTATTGCTTTCACGTAAAAGTGACTTTAGGTAACACCCATTGCTTCTCTTGGTCTCATACTCTTCTGTTACAGCCTTCTTCTTCTGTCTGACATACAGGGCCAGACAAATGAACACTTATTACTGCAGTTCCAAGCTTATTTCTCACCCTGCTTATGTATAAACTAAAAGCTAGAAGGAAAACATTGCTGACACTCACACAGCATAGGCAAACACTATCTTAAGAAAACCACATCTCTATTCCGTCCTTGAGTCTACAAACAGGCAGTTTCATTATTTCCCACAATGTACTTCCTCAAGCATCAGCAGCCTGTCTAGAATTTCATTCTTGGCTAGATGATGTTCTTTCCCATGAGCTAAAGGAGCGAAAAACTTTGAACTCTCTTGGTCTGTATGTAAGTCACCATGGATGAACTCTAGATTCAAAGTGGAGTCACTGTGGCCTCCCACAGACATGGATACAGTGAGATTTTTTTTTTAATGCTTATACTACCATATTGTTATGAATACCTCTATAGTTAGAGAAATACTGCCCAGTGATTGCCATATGGTTTTCACATAATTGCTATAATGGTTCTTAGCCCTCCCCAATTTCTGTGATGGTTAATTGGCTTACATTCATGAGGCCCATGAAAAGGGTCCATAACTAGGACAAAGGGTGATCCTGGAAATATCACAAATGAAATGCTGACAGGTACTTATAGATGGGTAGCAACAAAATATCAGTTGCACAATATACCTCCCACAGACTTTCCACATGTGAGTGATGTAGCTATAGCTGCCTAGATGAAAACTAATGCAGGATCTGACTTTGGATCCAGTTAGATAAAAATTATACTCTGAGCCTTGTATTTATTTCACAGGGAGACTCAAAGATGCTATTAAAGAACTAATAAATGGGAATCAAATTCAAAAGTCATTATTAAAACACCTGGCCCTTGATAATGTCAATGAAGATTGCCAAGAATTAATTAGGCCAAGCAGAGAAGGCTGATGTAGTTATGTAGAGATGTGGGACCTAAACATATAGAGCAGAATTTGCTGCTTTAGAAACATGCTGTTCACAAACAGATGTCAGCAAAATGTTTCAGTTATGGTTGATCTGGCCACTTAAAGAAACAATGTAAATTAACTTTGCAACACATGAATGTCCAAAATCAAGGAGACAGTTTATGTCCTAAGTGCAAAAAATAAAATCACTGGACTATAGGATGTCAAACTAAATATGATAAAGAGAGCAGTTTATTGCCTAGCAACAATAATACCAGCCAACAACTGGGAAATGATTGAAAGCCTTCCCTAAGGCCTCACAAAATTAGAGGGTTAAACCCAAAACCAATTAACATTTTGTACCAGCTTCAGGTTGTAATCAATCTATTCTTTCCTTACAAATAGATTCTTTCCTGCTACTCAAACAAATGCTGCTATTGATATTTCTTATACTAAAGACATTGCCATTTCCCTTTATTAATGACCTTTAAGTTATATACAGGATACTGAGGACCTATACTCCCTGGAACAGTTGAACATTAATTGGGTCACAATAGGTGATGTATGAAAAGAATCACAGTTCATATAGGAGTTATTGATAAATATTATATAGGAGAAATTGTAGTCATAATCCCAGTGCCTACTGACTGATAACTAAAGCAGGAAGAAAAAAAATTGCATGGTGATTATTTGTTGCCTTATATAATCCATTCACAGAAAAATGTTATATTTGAAGGAGTATTTGGTAGTACAAGATAAAACTATAGCTTTAAGCACCTTTTAAAAGAAAATTATAAATCATTATTGGATTTAAAATAAGAAAAAAAACTTTTATAGGATTGATTGATTCTGGAGCTGATGATGATTCTAACTGTGGAAGAATGGCCCCTGGAATGGCCTGTTGTTTTTAACTAAGTCTCCATTGTTTTATTTTATCAATAAAGACTTGGAAACCAGATGCTGGGGTGAAAACCTGCTAGCTCAGAGAGGCAGAGAAAGTATCCAGGTACTTCCTTATTATTCCAGGAAAAGAGCTTTCTCCAACATCATTTCAAACAAAAACTCTTCCATTGGATGTTTGTGTGTATGTGTGTGTGTGTACACATATACACATATCTTCCTGACTTCCTCTTATTCTTTATGTTATTTTTTGTGTCAACTGGTTGGTTACTCTTCCTCTTGACCTGTGGTCTGTCCACTTGGGATCAAGTTAAGGCCTCTTAATAATCTTCAGATGCTGAATCCCAAGCCAAATTCACATTCACCTGGAGGTTATGACAATAGATCCTCAGCGGTCTTCATTCTTTTGTTTATGCCACAAAAGCTTTTAGCCTCTTTTGGGCAAAGTATATTACTTAGTAATGTTCATTGATTCACATCAGAAACATGGGGTAAACAGTGACCTAGAGCCTTCTCCTAGGCCAGCCCAGGAGGCTACACACAGGACAGGATCAATGTCCAGAAGCCACCTCCCAGGCCAGCCCAGCTCTGCTCTCTTCTGATTTAGGGCTGCATCTTCTTACTCTGTTACTGGCTGTGTTGCTGGGTGGATGGCCCCTGCCATTCTCCTCTCCTCCTTTTCTCACTCCCCCTCCTCTCTTCTGCTCTTCTACTTTTTCTCTGTCTCACAGCCCCACCTGACTCCAGCCTTGCTATTGGCCGTTCAACTCTTTATTAGACCAATCAAATGTTTTAGGTAGGTGAAGTAGCACAGCTTCACAGAGTTAAACAAATGCAACATAAAAATATTGCAACAATCTTTGCATTATTAAAAAAATATTCCACTACATAAACAAATATAACTAATATTTCACAACAATAAATTGTACATTTTCTTAAAGCAGTATATAAGGCTATTGTCTTTTTGAAATGGGGGTGGTTACTCAAATCCAATCAAGATTTTAAAACCCAACTTGTAGTTTAATGTACAAGAAATAAAACTACCAAATATACCATTGACCTTGAAGTGCCTGTGGTGTAGATACAGCATAGTAACCCTGGTTGGTCCAGATCCCTGGTTGGAACTTAGTCAGAGGATGGAATCTTTGGTTATCTCTGTATCTGCTCTGTGCTGATGTTTAAAAAACAATCAGAGAAGGAAGAGGTGGTGGCCACGTACTCTGTGACTCAGAAGAAGGTCCCTGAGCTGGGTCATAGATTGGTATTGTGGGAAGAGGAAGAGAAGTATGGAGAAACTGAGAAATAGTTACAGAAACTTGACTGCTGAGATAACTTCTCTGAACCAGTGTTTAAAGAAGGATCCAGGGAGGAAGAGGCAGTGACCCCATACACTGTTACTCAGAAGAAGGTCCCTGAGCTGGGTCATAGGTTGGCACTGTAGGAAGAGAAGGAGAAGTATGGAGAAACTGAGAAATAGTTACAGAAACATGACTGCTGAGATAACTTCTGAATCAAGCTAATGTAATAAGCTGGAGGAATAAGGAAAACTTCACTTCAGGGGCCAACTCTGCAGTTTCCTGACATGAAGACAATGACAGCTGAATCTGTGCTGCTTCCTTAGAGCTAAGAACCACAGGAATCCTAAAAGTTCAAATAGGACCTGGGACTCCTTAACCTGAGAGGCCTGACACAGCACAGACTCCATGGTAAGGAGACCTCACAGACCATCAGTTTACTGGAATACACTAAGTGATTGTTTTAAGGAAACATTCAATTCTCATTCACTAAGCAATGGAGGTCATTAGAGGGGCTTTGAGCCTTAAAATCTCAACTCCTCTGGTATCAGAAACACTGGGGACCAGTCTACCAGCTGTCACCTCACAAATGCTGAAGCATCTCTGTCTGCGTGTTCAGCACTAGACAGCGGCCCTTTGGTGGGTTTCCCCTGGGGTGGGTTTTCACCTTATGTCTCTAAAAAGCTTAGAAAAATGAAATACTTTTCAAAATGTTAAAAAAAAATAATAATTTTTTTCAATAAAGCCAAGCCTGGTGGCTCATGCCTTTAATCCTAGCACTCAGGAAGGAGAGCCAAGCAGATTTCTGAATTTGAAGCCAAACTGATTCACAAAGAGAATTACAGGACTGTCAGGAATACACTATGCCCCTCCCCCAAAAAAATAAATAGAAGAAAAGGGGGGAAAAGCTTTTTCCCTCATCTCAAAACAATACACAGCAGCACATTACTCTCCTTTCAGTCTACCTTAGAAAGCATCTGTACATACAGAACATTTGAGGCTTCTCTTAGAGACCACAAATCAAAGTTAGGACCTTTTGGTAAAGTTCCCCTCCTTTCAAGATCCTCACAGGCGCTTTCCTGGCTACACCTAGAAGACTAACTGAGTTTGTTTTAACAGAGAGTCTTTTGGTGATCTTTGAGTGGTTCAGCTTTAATTGTTGGACTGGGTCTTAGTTGGGGTTACTATTGCTGTAATGAAACACCATGACCAAAATAACATGGGGAGGAAAAGGTTTATTTTACTCACAGTTCCAGATAATAATCCATCATCAAATCACTGAGGTCAGGAGCCTGGAGGCAGGAGCTGATGCAGAGACCATGAAGGATGCTACTGAATGACTTAACCTTCATGGCTTGCACAGCTGATTTCTTCTGGGTTCTTCCGGAACCCAGAACCTCCAGTCCATGGAGGGCTCCACACACAATGAGCTGGACCCTCCCACATTTACCACTAATTAAGATGTGCCTTACATTCATATGTGATGGAGCCATTCTCTCAATAGAGACTCCCTCCCCTCTGATGACTCTAACTCATGTCAAGTTGGTATAAAATCAGCCAGAATAGACCGTACCTGAAAAAACTATGCAGTTTGACATGAGATTGAAATCTAAAAATGCTACCCAGTACCAAAGCACAGAATCAGTTTGGGATTCAAATATGGCCCATGAAATATTGAGGCTATGGAACAAAGACACATAACTTGGAAGGAAAAGGCAACACTAGAAGTCATCTTGCTCACCAAAGGAGAAAACACCAGGGAAAACTGAATCAAATTAGAGGGACAAAGAGATGATTCAGCAAGGAAACACACTGGCTGCCCAGACTGGCAGCCTGAGTGCCTTCCCTGGAACTTGGTGGTAGAAGACAGAACCAATCCCTGGGAATTGTCCTTCAATTACACATACACACCATCACACACACAAACACAGCAGCAGCATCACACACTTGTGCCATCACACACAGACAGGCATGTAAAGAGAGTAAATGATTTTAAAGTTATAAAATTATAGACACAATAGAAATTGAAATGCCTCTAAACTTTTGAGATGTTAAAGAACTTGAAGAAACAGATTTCCCAAGTGTCTGTGCAAAGGGCATAGATAAGATGAATAAATTTAGTCCCTAGCATTTGAAATTGAATGATGAGAATATGGTAGAATAAAATAACAAAGGAACGAACAAGTTAGGAAAAAAATTAGATACTATTTAGGCATTCTGAGATTGGCTGTGGGCAGGACAAACAAGAAATAAAACAATTTGATTTCCTAAGCAAGGGGCTCAACAAACTGGTTAGAAAATTTAGATGATTGCTATATGATAAAGTGATGGACTGGACAAGAATGGGCCCCATAGACTCACATATATAATGCTTAGTCACCAGAGAGTGGCACTGTTTGAGAAGGATTAGGAGCTATGTTCTTGATGAAGGAACTGCGTCGCTTGGGTGGGCCTGAACTTTCCAAAAGCCCATACTTTGTCTCTCTCTCTCTCTCTCTCTCTCTCTCTCTCCCTCCCTCCCTCCCTCCCTCTCTCTCTCTCTCTCTCTCTCTCTCTCTCCTGTGTATCAGGATGTAACTCTCAGCTACCACTCACTCCAAAGCCATGCGTGCCACTGAAAGACAATATATCAGCTCAGGATCCACCAGGCCAAGTTCTCAGCACAAAGGAGGTTTATTTGTCCCAGAGGAACAGAGGACAGAGAATAAGAGACAAAGACAGGAGACAGAGAAAGAGAACAAGGGAAAGGAGGCAGGAATATCTGTTCCAGAGTGGGACAAAGGAGTGCCTCTGGATAGAGAGGAGACAGGCATGTGACATAGAAAAAATGGCCATTTAGAAAGGTAGGGGGAGACCCTGTGTCTGGATGAGGTATTTAATTTTGACTTGGCATGTTAATTGTATGAGCAAAAGAGGGCTTAATTCCTGAGCTTCAATACTTTGATATCTGGAACTTGGTAGTCAGCCTCAGGTGGAAGAAGTGGCCAGATAAGTGAATCAACAGGCTCCCTCCACACCCCCACCATAATGATAATGAACTATCCCCCCAAAACTATATAAAAAATGTCTCAGTTAAATGCTTCCTCTTAAAAGTGCTGACTTGTTCATGATGTCTCTACAAAGCAATATAACAAGAACTAAAAAAAAAAAAGCCACCAGGTGGTTTGAGAAGCTCACTGGATGACTCAGGCTAAACGCTGTTGTTGACATGACCATAGTGTCCCAGGGCTACTCTGCACCAGTAGTCTCTCCTATGGGTGGTTTAAGTCATCCCCATGACCCCCAGAGCCTCCTGCAGGGGGAGGCCCAGACTGAGATCTGCACAGCAGGAGCTTCTCTTCATGCTCTTCTTTTGGATTCACAATTCCTTCAGAAGCATGAACCTCCTCCATTCCTTCAGAAAAATCAGCATGAACACATCAGAGCTGAGGAGGAGAGCTCAGTACTGCTAATTTCTACAAGAAAGGCAGGAGGTGAAGGAGACTTTCCTTGCTCTCAGGCTACTCCAGACTGTTTCAGGGAGGCATGGGCAGGGCCAGGGCTACATGATGTTTCTCCTCCACTAGCAAGACCAGCATGTCCTGTACATCCAGAATTCCAACTTCTGCAACAAAAGCCCCCCTATGTGAGAGCTGCCCAGTGTCCTCCTCCTAATGTGTTTTCTTTACTTTGGTGGACAGAATGTGGTTTTTCCTATTTCTACATTTCTCCTTAGAGAACAAATCCTTGATGGTAAATATTCATAAGTTTCTCACCCACAGTTATATAATTCACCAGCCTTTTGTGCTGATTTACCGAAGTGGACATCAGATTGAATTTTGTCAGGCACCATGAGAGACACAGGCATTGATAAATGTCTCTTTCATTCACTTTGCTAACATGCATTTGAAAAACACTCTGAATTCTGAGTAACACAAAGTTTTATCAGAGTATCTTAAGCAGATGATTTATTTTTTAAACAATAATTATGAAAAGCTGAAGCTCTAAGCAGACCTAAGTTTATAGTCAGAGTGAAACAGACACCTAATTCACCATTCTGCTGCTTGTGAAGTGATTTAATTGTAAATCTGGAAGACTGAGTTTTTACTAGTATTAAAGACCTGAAATTATTTGCCAAATTTTATCAAGATAAGAATATGTTGGGGCTGGAGAGATGGCTCAGCGGTTAAAAGCACCATCTGCTCTTCCAAAGGACCCGGGTTCGATTCCCAGCACCCACATGGCAGCTAACAGCTGTCTGTAGTTACAGTTCCAGGCAAACACCAAGGCAAATAAATAAATAAAGTTAAAAAAAAAAAAAGAGTTGTTTTTTTTTTTTAAAAAAAAAAAAAAAAAGAATATGTTGGGTTTTTTTCCTGAATCTCCTTTTCTAAAACATTATTCTACAAATGTACTTATTTATGAAAAAAAATACAACAGGAAAATACTGTAGATGGGAGTGCTTATTACCTCATAAAGATAAATAGTAATAGCAGGCAGGTATTTGGTTAAGTTAAAATGTCTAGATGGCCAACTGTGGTGGCTGATGCTCAGTCCAAGCACTTGTGAGGTGATCAATAAGATTGCCATGAATTTAAGGCCTATGTAACACGTGTAGTGAATTCAAGGAAACCTGGGTTTCAGATTGCGGTCCTGACCTGAGGTGGGCATGGGGGCAGATAAAAGTCACACCTGTGTGTAAGAGCAAGAAAGAAAAGAGATCAGGAGGAGAGGATAAATTTTAAAAGAAATCTATATGTATCCAGCCACAAAAGTAGATTAGGTATGATTTACAAATTGATATTGAGCTTAAATTTTATGCATGGTAAGGACATATAGCTGTTTTATTTTAAAAACAACAGAACACTAAGTCTCACAGGTAGAAACTGACAGGCTTCAAAGTTGAAATTCTCATCACTCTGCCTTTCAAATGCTAGAATACAGAGGTGTTCTATGTACAATGCTCAGTCATAAAGCCTAAGTTTATTCAGTAGAAGGGCATGCAAGAATAATGGGTTTAAAGTGAATTGAATCATTTTTATAATGCTAACTGTGCTGGGTCCACTGTGCTGGGTCCACTGTGCTGAGCTCTGCTCCTTTTACCCAGGCCAGGGAGGAAGAGGACACATGACCCCACATGGCCTTTGGACCATGCTGTGTGGATGTGCTGACTCTCTGCCATCTCCAATGTTCCTGAGTATTTTCCCTGCACACCTGTGAAAAGCTTTAATCTTTTATTTCTGGTACTCTTCAGCCTTTTAGAGAGGAAACATTCTTGCCTCCTTTGATCTTTCTGTTTTCTTCTTCCTTCCTCCCTTCCTTTAATTCTTTCTTTTCTTCTTTTCCAGCCATCTCCTCTGAGCTTGTCTAAGCTCAAAAATTGAAACCCAATTAATCCCAACCCTGAAAAGCTTCACACTGGAAAAACTCTGCCTCTAGAAAGTCCTATATAGGCCTGTACTTCTCCAGTTGGGAATAGCCTTTCTCAACCCTGGCAGGAGCAGCCACTCTTCGAAATTTCTCCCTCCCAATAAATGTCTTGAATAAATTTGGGTGAAGACCTTTTCCCAGAGTAAAGAGGGGCAGAGAAGTAAAAACTTTCAGTGAATCAGGATCAGAATTGCTACATCTACATAGTTAAAAATTTCTTGAGCAGAGTGGAGCAGAAAAATAACAATTCTCCCAGAGACTCAGAACAACTACATTCCTGTCGTGAAACCACCCACTATGAAAACAGCTGTGGGTATTGTCTGGTTTCTGATAGCCAGGATACCCTTTCCTTCAAAGCAACATAGGAACAACATGTCTTCTGACTACCAGGATACCTCTACCTTCAGAGCTCTAAAACAGTTATAGCCTGGCTTTTCCCTCCAAGGCTGTAACAGTTACATGCGGGCTTCTGGGTTGTACCCATCTAAACCCCACCATGTGTCTCAAGACCACACAGCTAAAAAGTTTCCAGGTAGTTAATAAAATTAATTAAGATGGTATTAATAAAACACCATATTAAGATGGTATTAAAAAAATACCATGTAGGGGATTCCCTGCCCAGAAAGTTGTGTTCCAGGACCAGGATGGGTCTATGGTGCTTGAACCCAGACTCTCCTTAGCAGACAGGACTAGGGTTTGGTTGTGAGGGGCTCCTCCAGCCACACCTAAAAGAGGGGACATTGTGTGGGCGGCCCCACCTTCAAGGCAAACTGCATCTCAGAGAAGGACTGAGGCCTTGAAATTCAGACCCTTGCCCAGAACAGTGTCAGGGATCCAGCAGACGCCTTGCTCAGAGGAGACAGGAGACACACAAGCCCTCTTGCCACAACTGACTAGGAGCAGCCTAATCGTGAACCAATGAAGCAATGGGCAGGTGCCAGTGCAGATTACATATAATAATATAAAGAACAAGGAAACTCCAGAAGAAACTGGTAGTTCTACAACTACAAGAACTGAACAGAGCAATAAAGAGGAAGCAGAAGAAAACAACACCAAAACCACCTTTATGAAGATCATTGAAACCTTCAAAGAAAATATTAAAAATTCCCTTAAAGAAATAGAAGAGAATAAAAAAAAATTGGAAGAAATGAAAAAATTCTTGAAAGAAAACCAAGAAAAGGTAAACCAAAAATTGAAAGAAACATTCCAGGAACTAAAAACTGAAAGAGAAGCAATAAAAAAGGCACAAAGTGAGGCAAAGGAACCACAGATACAAGCATAACCAACAGAATCCAAGAGATGGAAGGAAGAATCTCTGAAGTGGAAGACTCAGTAGCTGAAATAGATACATCAGTCAAAGAAAATACTAAAACCAAAAAAGCCATAACACAAAATGTTCAGGAAATCTGGGACCATGAAAAGATCTAACTTGAGAATAATAGAAATAGAAGAAGGAGAAGTGTTGTAGAAGGCTTCCTGGCTCGCAGTGGAGGTTTGGAATCTGGTCCGCGCAGCAGCTTTTGTCCCCCAAAGAAATGAATCACACGCTTATATTAACTTAATACTGTTTGGCCCATATCTTAAGCACATTACTAGCTAGCTCTTTCATCTTAAATCAACCCATTTCCATTAATCTACCCACCACGTGGCTCTCGGTCTGTGGCTCACCTGGATTCCTATATGCTTCTTCTTCGGAGGATGGAAGGAGACTGACTAACTCCACCCTTTCCTACCTGCCTGCCCTCTGATTCTCCACCCACTTCTACGGTGTTGTGCATAGGCCAAAACAATTGCTTTATTTTCAGCATACAAAGAACATTCTACCACAGAGAAGAATATCAGCTCAAAAACACAGATAATGTATTCAATAAAATCATAGAAGAAACTTTCCTAACTTAAAGAAGGAAATGTCTACAAACATACAAAAAGCTTACAGAACACCAAATAGATATGACTCCCAAAAAAGACACCTCGCCACATAATAATCAAGCCACAAAACATACAGAAAAAGAAAAAAAAATTTAAGAGCTGCAAAAGAAAAGGGCCAACTTACTTATAAAGGCAGACACATCAGAAGAACACCTGACTATTCAATGGAAACAATGAAAGCAAGAAGGGCGTGGTCAAAAGTTATACAGACACTAAAAGAGCATGGTTGTCAACCTAGACTACTATACCCCGCAAAATTATCAATCACCATAGATGGAGTAAATAAGATATTTCAACAAAGTCAGACTAAAACAATACCTATCTACCAATCCGGCCCTCAGAAAGCATTAGCGGGAAAACTCCAACATAAAGATCCCAAATACACCCATGAAACCACAAACAATCAATAATCCCACAGAAGAATAGCCCTGAGAAAGGAAATACATACAAGCTACCACCAAAAAAAGCAGGAATATTAGTCAGTGGTCGCTAATATCACTTAAAATCAATGAACTCAACTCATCTATAAAAAGGTACACACTAACAAGATGGATACAAAAACAGAAGCCATCCTTCTGCTGCATACAAGAAACACACTTCAACCACAAAGAAAGACACAGGCCCAGAGGATCACTCAGCTGAACCACCTCTGGGTCAAGGAACAAATTAAGAAAGAAATCAAAGTCTCCCTAGAATTTAATGAAAATTAATCCACAACATACCCAAACTTGTGGGACACAATGAAAGCAGTCGTAAGAGGAAAATACATAGCACTACATACCTATATGAACCTAGAAAAATCCCACACTAGAGAACTCACAGCACAGCTGAAGCCTTAGAACAATTAGAAGCAAACTCACCTAGAAAAAGTAGACAGCAGGAAATAATCAAACTTAGAGCTGAAATCAATATAATTGAAACAAAAAGAACAATACAAAGAATCAATGATTCAAAGAGTTGGTTCTTTGTGAAAATCAACAGAATAGATAAGCCCTTATCCAAACTAATCAAAAAGCAGGCAGAGAAGTATCCAAATCAACAAAATTAGAAATGAAAAGGGAGACATAACAACAGACCCCCAGAAAATCCAGAGAATTATAAGAACATACTTTGAAAATATATATTCCACAAAAATGGAAAACCTAGAAGAAATGGACAGCTTTCTGGACAGGTACCATTTGCCAAAATGAAATAAAGAACAGATTAATTACCTAAACAGACCTATAACCCTAAAGGAAATTGAAGCTGTCATTACAAGCCTCCCAAGTAAAAAAAGCCCAGGTCCAGATGGTTTCAGTGCAGAACTCTACCAGATATTCAAAGAAGAATTACTACCATTACTCCTCAAACTATTTCACACAGTAGAAACTGAAGAAATATTGCCAAATTCCATTTATGAGGCCACAACTGCCCTAATACCCAAGCCACTCAAAGACACAACAAAGGAGAATTACAGACCAATTTCCCTCATGAATATTGAAGCTAAAATTCTCAAAAAATTTTGTCAAACTGCATACACCAATATATAAAAAAATATCATCCAACATGACCAAGTAGACTTCATCCCAGAAATGCAGGGATGGTTCTACATAAAAAAATCCATGAATGTCATCCATCAAATAAACAAACTAAAGGAAAAAAACCCACATGATTATATCTTTAGATGCTGAAAAAGCCTTTGACAAAATCCTACACTCCTGTATGATAAAAGCTCTGGAGGGATCAGGAATACAGGGAAAATATCTAAATATAATAAAGGTGATTTACAAGAAGCCAACAGCCAACATCAAACTTAGTAGAGAAAAACTCAAAGCAATCCCACTGAAATCAGGTGCTAGACAAGTATATCCTCTCTCCCCTTATCTATTCAATATAGTACTTGAAGTTTTAGCTAAAACAATAAGAGACTGAAAGGAGATTAAGGGGATACAAACTGGAAAAGCAGAAGTGAAGCTATATGTGCAGATGATATGATTGTATTCAGAAGTGACCCACAAAATTCTACCAGGGAACTTCTATGGCTGATAAACACCTTCAGCAATGTAGCAGGATACAAGATTAACTCAAAGAAATCAATAGCCCTTCTGTACACTAAAGATAAAAGGGCTGAAAAAGAAGTAAGGGAAACATCACCCTTTATAATAGCTGCAAATAGCATTAAATACCTTGGAGTAACTATAACCAAAGAAGTAACAGATCTATTTGAAAAAATATTTAAATCACTGAAGAAAAAAATTGAAGAGGATATCAGAAGATGGAAAGTTCTCCCATGTTCCTGGATAGTTAGGATCAACATAGTAAAAATTGCAATCCTACCAAAAGCAATCTACAGATTCAATGCACTGCCCATCAAAATCCCAACACAATATTTTTTGGACCTTGAAAGAACAATACTCAACTTCATTTGGAATAACAGGAAAGCCAGGATTGCAAAATCAATTTTGCCCAACAAAAGAGCCTCAGGAGGCATCACCATCCCTGACTTCAAGTTATACTATAGAGCTACAGTAATAAAAAACAGCCTGGTACTGGCATAAAAACAGATTTGTGGATCAATGGAAGTGAACTGAGGATCCGGACATTAACCCAAAAACTTGTGAATACCTGATCTTTGACAAAGAGGCCCAAAATATTCAATGGAAAAAAAGATAGTATCTTTAACAAATTATGTTGGCATAGCTGGTTGGTAGTGTGTAGAAAAATGCAAATAGATTCAAGCCTGTCACTCTGCACAAAACTCAAATCCAAGTAGATCAAAGACCTCAACATAAACCCAGGCACTCTGAACTTGATAGAAAAGGAAGTGGAAAATACCCTTTTATGAATTGGCACAGGCAACCACTTCCTAAACATAGCACCAGTGGCACAAACACTAAGAGCAACAATCAATAAGTGGCACCTCCTGAAACTGAAAAGCTTCTGTAAAGCCAAGGACACTGTCAATAGGACAAAACAACAGCCTACAGAATGGGAAAAGATTTTCACCAACAGTACAAGTGATAGAGGACTGATCTCTAAGATACATAAAGAACTCACGAATTTAGAACTAAAACCTTGAATAACCCAATCAAAAAATGGGGTTCAGATCTAAAAAAGGAATTCTCAGCAGAAGAATTACGAATTGCTGAAAGGCACCTGGAAAAAGGCTCATCATCTTTAGCCATCAGAGAAATGCAAATCAAAAAAGCTTTGAGATAACACCTGACACCTGTTAGATTGGCTAAGATAAAAGACACAGGTGACTGCCTATGCTGGAGAGAGTGCGGATCAAGGGGAACACTCCTCCATTGTTGGTGGGAGTGTAAGCTTGTTCAGCCACTCTGGAATGCAGTATGGAAGTTCCTCAGAAAACTGGGAATCAATCTCCCCGAGGATCCAGCAATACCACTTCTGGATGTATTCCCTAAAGACTCACTGTTGCAGTCCAAAGGCATTAATTAGCTCAGCTATGTTCATAGCAGCATTATTTGTAATAGCAAGAACCTGGAAACAACCTAGATGCCCCTCAACTGAGGAATGGATTAACAAACTGTGGTACATCTACACAATGGAGTACTACGCAGCAGTAAGAAAAAATGATATCCTAAAATTTGCAAGCAAATGGATGGAATTGAAGAATATCCTCCTGAGGGAGGTATCACGAACCCAGAAAGAAAGATAAGCAGGGGATGTACTCACTCATTGGTAGACTCTAAACAAAAAAAGCAAAAAGCAAAGCATGTCCAAGTTGCAAACCACAACCACTGACTAGCTTGGGATCTGAAACACTTTGGACTGACACCATGGATCTCATTTCTCTAGAGGAACACCTGACTCAGTCTTGATGTTGGTGGGACAGGATGCTTAACTGAGCAATACTGGGAACTTGGGACCTCCTGCCCATGCTGGCGAGGAGATGGGGAGATGTGGAGAAGAGAAGACTGAGTGGAGGGTGTTGGAGGGGAAAAACCTTGAATAAGGATATACAGGGATAGAAAATGTGACTCCATTCATAATAAAAAAAAGAAAAGAAAAGAAAACACACACACACACAACTCTATATGGGATGTCTTCATCAAATCCCTCCCCTTGAATCTCAACAAACCCCACAGAAGAGGATGTGTAAAGAGCATCAGAGCTAGAGGGGATGTAAGACACCAAGAAAATGAGGCCATCCAAATCAGTATGAGCAAAACTCCTAAGAACTCACAGACTCAAACAACATGCTCAGTGCCTGCAAGGGTCTGCACCAGGTCCTCTGTTTACTCCCAGTTTTTATGGAATTCATGAGTATGGGAAGGGGCCTCTGATTTTTGTGCCAGCATTTACTTTTCCCCTTGGGTATTACAATGCAACAGATAGACCTTGCTTATTCTTTCACATGTTCAATGAGAAAATCTGAAAGAGAGCTGTATAGATACTTATAAATTACAAGCAAATATAACTGATTCTTAGAGATTTGATCTTGAAAATAATGTTACAATGTGTGAAGGTTTTTGCTGTTTGTCTGATACAAACAGTTTGACAGTAAAGGCAGAAGGAACCTCACAGCAAGGATCAACCTGTTCAGACAGAGAACTCCAAGTCTGCCAGATATATATAAATTGACTTTATCTCAAACTAGTACTAACACAAAATAAATAATTATATCTGCAAGATGGAATCTAGAACTGAAATTTCTAAGTAATCATGGCATAATTTCTAAGTTGTTTTTTCCCCTAAATATGTTTTATTTTGTTCTATTTTGTTTTATTTTTTTGTAGGTCAAAATTATATAAATGCAGATATAAATGACCCAAAACATTCTGCCAAAAGGTAACCCCCAAAACTTCTACAGCTGATAAATCAATAAAGTAACCGGATATAAACAGCTCCCAAAAAATTGGTAGCCTCTCTATATACAAATGACTAACAGACTGAGAAATATATCAGAGGAACAAACACCTTCCACCTTAGCCTCAAATGACATAAAATATCTTTTGAAAAAAATTAATTATATAATTCTTTATTGATTCTTTGGGAATTTCACACCATGAACCCCAATTCTGTTCACCTCCAAGTTCTCCCATAAGTGTTTTTCACCCCTATAACAGCTCCCCCAGAATAAACTTCCCCCAAATTAATTAAGAACAAAAAATAAACAAATATAACCTCACTTTTTCATCTATTCCACTTCTCCAACGCCTCTTCAGTCTTCATAATGACATTGGGAACGTCAATGTGCCCTGCAGTATACCCCTTTGTCCAATCAGCTCCACCATCAAATGTTCATTCCAATGAGTCATTGGTCTGTTTTCAGGTCTCTGACTTCTGGCACAACATCATCACTGGACTCTCACCAAGACTCTTCTCCAATATCTTGCTGTTGCCTTGTGTGCTAGAGATCCTGTGGCTATTATTCTTTAGTGCCAAACCCTTTAAACTCTCCAGCAGGTAAAGATGGGGTAGATGTAAGGGTAGGCAAACTCAAGGTCCAAGTAGACCACTGAGACTGCCTGCCTGAGTTGAGGAGCAAAGCCAGCTCTCTTAGGCCAATGCTGTTGGGGCCAGCTTTCCCATAATAGGTAGGATGAGCTTTCCTACTGTTTGTTCAGCAAAGTGCATGATTAGCTATTTTAGCCAATGAAAGGCAGGACCAGCTGAGCACAGCCCTAGGATTTTATCACACATGATTCCTGTGGTCCTCTGAAGTTGGAGGGCACTTGATGTCAAAACAGACCCCAGCTGCAGAAGGACCATGGACCCAAATATGGCCTTCAGCAACATCTCAGGCCCAGATGCCACCATGCTGCCATTGGCAGCACAGACCACCCAGATCAGCATGGCCCTGGTAGCAGCATAGCCCTTGGACACCTACATGGTGTCAGATGACTAACTAAAACTCAGCCACCCTATGGTCCTCAGTGGTAACAGGAGTTATGGATATAAATTCAGACTTTGTCAACTGCTGGGCCACAGACCCAGACATGAGCCTAGGCAGCAGATCAGGCCCAGATGATACCATGAACCAAGGTGGCAGAGCAAGCCACTCAGATCAGCATGGCTTCAGCAGTAGCACAGCCCTCAGACACCAACATGGCAACAGGTAGTAGCTTAGACCCCAGACATCTGTGTGGTCTCTGTGGCAACATGGACCACAGACATCCACACAGACCCTAGCTATGGTAGAGCTACAGAGTCAGACATGGTCTTCAGCAACAGCACAAGCCTGGATGTCACCATGGTCCCTGTGATAGGATGACCTTCAGACATCAAAATGGCCCCAAGTAGCATCCCAGACCCCTGGCATCAATGTGACCCCTTGAAAATCCTGGCTACAAACATAAAGAAATAAACCTGGAAAAACTATAAGACACATGAGGTATATTTTACCTGGTCAAACATAAAACAAAAAGTTATTTTTGCCTGACTTGTGTACAACACACAATCTATACTTGTATCATGCTGCAGATAGCAGGATTATGCAATAATTATTCAACTGTAATTAATAAGGTGAACATATCAGACTTAAGGATTCTTTTTTTTTTTTAATTTTATTTATTTATTTATTTGCCTTGGTGTTTGCCTGGAACTGGAACTACAGACAGTTGTTAGCTGCCATGTGGGTGCTGGGAATCGAACCCAGGTCCTCTGGAAGAGCAGACGGTGCTCTTAACCGCTGAGCCATCTCTCCAGCCCCAGACTTAAGGATTCTAATGGAAGACTAAGCCAAGATATAAGACTATTGGAGTTATTGCCTTTTAAAAACTTTGCTGTTTCTTGACTTTCCCTGTAATCAAATAATGACCATCCTAATTGTCGTTATAGAACCTTTATCCTGCACGTGATGAAGACAGAAGCAGAGATCCACAGCTAAGCACTGTGTTGAGCTCCTGGGTTAGCTGGAGAGAGGGAGGAAAGAGTATATGAGCAAAGAGATCAAGATCATGAGGAGGAGACCCACAGAGATGGCTGACCCAAGATATTGGGAGCTCACTGACTCTAAAATAATCATTGAGGATCTTTCCTAGAAAAGAACTATACCCTCCAAATGTGGATGACAGTTGAATGGTGTGGGCAGTTTGTGGACTCACTTGCAGTAGGACCAGAGTTTATTCCTGGTGCATGAACTGGATTCTTGAGGCCATTCCCTATAAAGGAACTCCTAACCCAGCCATAAGACTGGGATGAGGGACTCGGACCTACCTCAACTGGATATGCCAGACTGAAATGACTCACCTTTGGATTCCTTGCCCTCCCTGGGGAATGAATAGGTGGATGTATTGGAGGGAAGCTGAGGGAGTAAGGGAAAGAGAGGAGGGAGGCAGCAAGGTGGAGGGTATGAGAAAAAAAAAAAAACTTGTTAAATAAAAAATATTTACAAAAAATGTTTGGCTGTTTCTTGCAGCTCATTCCATCTGCTACAAACTTGGTATTTATTCCAGAAGTCTAGGAGTGTTTATTGGACACAATTTCACCTATGAATTTGGGGTATTTAGATAACATCTCTCAGCTATGGGTGAAAACAGTCCTATAGTCAAAATCTGTTCTCCACAACCAGGTCTATATTCCTTTTTCCAATGTAAAGGTAGTAATCAGTATCTTAGAATGCCTCTACTGTAGTTTCCTCAGAGTTGTGCATCCAGAACAACCTCATGGCTGCTGATTGAGACAGTTCAGCCTCACAGAGTTAACTATTATCCTGACTTTCTCAAGGTTTTCTGAAAGATTTCAGCACCCTCAGACAACAGGAGAAAAAAAGTGCCCACATTTGGCTTAAAGATGGATTATATATGTTTGCCATCATTTGGGGGAGGTTGGTTATGAATTGTTATTGGTTGCAGTAATAAATAAATAAATTAGAAACAAAACAAAAACAAACACTAAATAAAAGAGTTGGATTCAAGGCTCTCTAAGGGAGAAAAAAAGGTATATAATATAGAAATCATAAAGTAAACAAGTAGATAACTGAATCTACTTTAACTCAAAAGCAACTACTAGTCTTATATACTTTACATTGGTATTGATTTTTGTACATAATACAAATTTAAGATTATTTTTGTTAGAACGTACTGTACATGCATTTCTACTCTTATTCAAGAATTATTTAATTCTACTCTTATTGTATTTATGCAGTACACTTAACAATTTCTAATCCTTGAAATGTATTATTACAAACTATTTAGGACAATAAAGAAATGCAAATAAATAAATCTATTACAATCAAACTTGTAGTTATGTTAGACTTGCTTTCCAAGTCAAACAAAGATATATTTTAGATAGACAAGTAGTCTTCAAACACTTCAGAGATCTACAGAATATGACATTTGAGATGTTTTAATAATATAAGGCTTTTTATGACAAGGAGACATCTCTGTTTCTAGCGGAACCATTCTACTTCAAAGAAGATAATGAGCATCAAAGAAATTCTACATTGAGTTTTTTATCTTTGTGGCAAAAGTTAGCCCCTAGACAGCAAACTGCCGTTGCTTCAACTCTTGACAGTATGCTATACAAATCTGTCAAGCAGAACAAAAAAGAAAGTGACTGCCTAACATTGCCAAGACAATAGGGGATAGTCCTTCAAAATTCTTGCTTTACAAAAAGTCTGTCAAATATTCTAGGCCTATAGGCCAAAGATGAATACCCCAATGATATGGACTAACCTTTGAGGACTGTCCAGGCAGCCAGCTGAGCTGTTTTGCTCATTTCTTAATTTGGGAAGTTGTTTCTCTGTGGTTCCTGTTTACTCAGGTAATATCATATGTTTCTCTAGTCTCTAATAGCACTGAGGATTAGATAGCTATAATTTTACTTGATACCAAATTTAGAAAAGGAACTCACAAAAGAGGTGTAAAGTATATAATGCTGAGAGACATGAAAGAATAGTCTGAGGTTGATAATACAAGTTAGACTAGAAAGTGAATTATGTACAAAACTTTGGACTCACCAAGATAGAATAAAAAATGGAGTATTTTCTCTAAACCTGCCAAATACAAATGGACTGAATATTGTGAATATAATTCTTACCTGCTTTTTGTTGTTATTGTATATAATTTTACTATGTTAAAGATAAAAATCTTCTTTTTAATTAGACAAAACGAGAAAATGATATGGAATAATCTTTTAGTATTCTGTGAATATGTGTAGCTCTCATTAATTAAAAACTCATTGGCTGATAGCTAGGCATATTTGGGACAGAGAGAATCCTATGAAAAGGGCAGAGTCAGATGAGATGCTATGAGATGAAGACCAAGTAGAATGTAAAAATACAAAAATAGATAATAAGCAAGCCTTAGGGCAGCATATAAATGAGTAGACATAGATTTATATAAGTTATAAGAGCTACTTGATAAGCAAACCTGAGCTATTGGCTAATCATTTATAATTAATATTAAATCGGTGTGGTTTTGGGGATCAGATGAAGGAACAGAGATGACTGGTGGTGGTCTAGACAGAAAACTCCACGTACACAGACTGTCTTGTGCATGTCTTTCACCAACTTTGGCTGAGAAGTACAAGGTAGGCCTGTGGATACTTTAGTCAGCAAAGACTGAGGATCCAGCCAGATGTATACATCTATTCCTATTTTTTAAAACTAAATACAATGAAATTCATTTCACTAACATAATAAACAGGTTAATTGTATAATTCAATGAGACTCAGTGTAATATTTATAAACTGCCTCTATTATTTATTGATGGTGTGCTTCTATAATTCTTTCTACTACTAGAAGTGGTGATCATGAATGATCCTTTATAGACACAAGAGCATATTGGCTATTTCATGAAGGAAGGAAAGATGAAATAAGACAGTTGTAGCTTTGAACTTTCTTCAACCTCATTATTAGCTGAGCATGGTCACCTTCGATGAGTGAGAATTAACTCATATATTAAAATACTCCTAGTAGATCTGCTATTGTGTGCACCAAAACAAAACTATCACATTTTCTACTTCATTATGCTAAAAGGATAAAGGAAAATTTATCAATGCCTGATCTCTCATTGATTACTGAGTATGACAACATTTAGTGAGATGTTCATCTCTCTGAATAAGTATGAAGGGGCTGATAACTGCATAACCAAGGGTTAGAAACTCTGGAACATACAGTATTTTTGAGTAATTCTCTATGAAAAATGTAAAATATAAAGAAATAAAACAATCTGCCCAATAGAAGAAAAGAAAACAGAGCATCAGAAGGAGGACACTCTGAGAAGCTCTCAGCTCAGGGGGAGTTCTGTAGAGAAGCTTGGCGTTCTGAAGGTAGAGGACATGCTGGTGGTGCTTGTTCAGAAGAAACACTATGTAGCCACTGGTTCCTCCCATGGCACCCTGAAACACAGCATCTCTCAAGACCATGAGAATGAGAAAAATCCATCTTGTTATCTGGTTTTCTGGCAGAAAATAGCAATAATTGCTTCTTTTTTTAACATGTGTTATGTTCACACTGTTGATGTTCTTAATGTAATATGTTAAGTTCATGCTGATCAAGGAATTGAGTATCCAAAAGAAGAGCAGTGAGGAAAGAATGTGCTGTGGAGTCTTTAGCTTGAGCCTCTGCCACGTGGAGTGTCTGGGACTGATGGTGATGGCCTGGACCACAGTGAGGAGACTGCTGGTGCAGATGGAGAGGCCCCGGGACACTCTTGACAGGTAAACAACAACTTTACAACTGGTGTCATCCAAAAAGTTTCCAAAATTAAAGGCTTCTATTGTCTTCGGCATTCCTTTTGAAAGAAGCATTATGATATTTGTGAGTGCCAAGTGAGCAAGAATTAAGTGTATAGGTTTCTTCCCAGTGCTTTGGAACTTGTGCATGTAACCCACAAAAACCAAGATGTTCCCCATAGTGCCAACCCCAGTGAAACAGAAGAAGACTGTTCCCCTTATAGAGTCCAAAACCATCCTTATATCTGAGGAAGAAATACTTGATCCGGCAAAAACCTTTTTGAACAAATCATAAAATCATAAGTATCAGCAGAAAAAAATCATTTAAATCTCATCACTTTTCTGGAGGATATGGTAATGATATATATTATTGCTCAGATTTATTGACACAAAATTTCCTTGAAAACTTGTTTTCAAAAATCTAAATTTTCAAGTTATATATTTAACTTAGACTATAAAATCTAATCTACCTCTTCAAATATTGATATATCTCACCTATATTCTGCCTCAGAATGGCTTAAGTAACACCAATATCTCCAACCAGAATTTCTCCAGGCATTTTATATTTTACTGTATCACATTCCTGTAATTCAGTTGTGTAAATCATGCTGACCTGTTAGCCTGTGACATGTGGCCTATACAAACATCTGTGAAGTTCTATTGTTTTAACATATTGAACACAAATTAAACACATTTTGACTTGAGAGTACCTTTATTTGCCCAATATTCCATTATATCTTTCATTTGAGGACAGTAGAATATCCTATGTTTCTTCCCTCTTAGTGTATGTTAGAAGTTTATTCCCCAGTATTTCCAGATTGATATTGAAAACCAAACGTGATTCTATAGTTGTCTAATGATTTTAAAATTATCTTACTCAGGCTCAGCTTTGTACTGTAACTACAATACTGGGAATGGATGTGGTTAACACTCAAAGGCCTGGAACTTGACATCAGGAAAAAGGTTTATCTCAGCTCTGGAAACTAACACTAATAGCTACCTATGCATGTCTATTTTCTAACCTTTGTTCCACCATGTGGTTGCTGGGAATGGAACTCAGGACCTCTAGGAAGAACAGTCAGCACTCTTAACCTCTGAGCCCTCTCTCCAGCCCCCTCTAACCTTTGGTCTATAGTTTCTGTAAAGTTTAGGACTACTATGGGGCAATCTGGAGGCAGACTAAAAGTAATTTTCCCCAGTTTTAGCCCAAATTGTAAATAAATACACCATTTGCATAAACATATATGCACGTATAAATTTTATTTTATCTTAATGCCAGTAAGGGTCCTGACTCAGAACTAAATCATGTAGCTAGATCTAATGCTTATAATTTTACTTCTTAGAAATATGTGCTGGTCTTCTTATTTTCCTCAACATCCAAAGTGTATGATCTACTAGATAAGATCTACTCGCTATAGCAGAATTAACAAAAAAATTTGGGAATTAATTTGTTTTTATTATTATCTATTTTCATAAACTATACCAAAAGATAGATTTGATTGTGAGATTTTCACACATATATACTTTTCATAACTACCTTTACTGTCCTACCTTGTCATTTGCCGTTCTAGTGCTTGGCATCTTAGCCAGGTAATAAGGGAAGAGAAATACACAGAAAGGAATCAAAGAAAAAATAAGATGTTTCATTTGCAGATGATAACCCCTACTTAAAAGACCGCATAGACTATAGCAGAATACTCTTGAAGATGGGATGATTTCTGAAAGCCACAGCATACATAATCAGCATACAAAAATCAGCATTTTATAGTACCAGTTAAGAAAGAAAACAATAATGTCTACAATATTTACATTAAGACAAACAAAAACTAGCCAGTCAAAAAAATAAATATGAAACAAAAAGCAAAGCATTCCCAAGCTGCAAACCACAACCACTGAACAGCTTGATGTCTGAAACACCTTGGACATGCACCTTAGAGCCCATTTGCTCCAGAGGAACACCTGACCCAGTCTTGATGTTGGGGTGAGGAAAGAGGATTTACCTGGAGGGGAGGCTGAACTAAGCCACCTTTGGACCTTGGGACCTCCTGCCCTTGCTGGAGATGAGATAAGGAGACGGGGATAAGAGAGAGTGACTGGGAGGGGGAGGAGGGGGAAGGGAGTTTGAACAAGGGGATAGTGGATAAAAAATGAGGCTTTATTCATATTTTTAAAAAAAAGAGTGGGGAAGGAATGTGTTCTTGGGGCTAAGGAAGCAAAAAGAAAGAACTGACAACAAATCTGTAATAATAGAAAAAATAAATAAGTAAATAAATAAATATGTAACAGAATTTGCCTTTCCTCTGAATTTTTCCTCTGATCCTTTCCCCACATTTGTTGATTCATCCTTCCTTTTCACTAATTATTCTAAATTCTAAAGTATGGCTTAATTAAAATGTCTTTTCTCGTTATCTTCACTGAGATGGGTTGTGGAAGATTGGTGTGTTTGCCTAAAAGGAAAATGCAAGTGCCACCACAATGTTAATTCTGAAATTTACCAGAAAAACCAATTCCACAATTTTGGCTGAATTTAGGCAAGCTTTTACCAAAATATTAAATACTGACCAAGATGGAATTTTATCAAGACTATCACCTGGAAACTTTCCAGCTGTGTGGCCTGGAGATATGCATTAGCAGGGTTTTTATGGCCAAAAGCCATGGACTACCATATATGTGTTACAGCTCTAGAGGGAATGGTATTCTGAGCATTGGAAGCCAGGCTATGCTTGTAAGTGTTACAGCTCAGATCCTGGCCATCAGAACACTGACACTGTCTACAGTGTTTTTCTGGAGGGGGATGCTTTCGCTGCACTAATGTAGTAGTAGTTCTACTCCTCTGGGAGAGCTGCTACTTCTTACTCTGCTCTAAGAGAGTTTCCCTGCAGAAAGTAGTCACTTCTCTGCTTCACTCAGATAAGGGAGTTTCTCTACAGAAATGTAACAATTCTGTTCCTGCTCTGGCAAAAGTGTTACTTTGTTCTACTCTCCTAAGGAAGTTTTCTCCACAGAAAAGAAATAGTTCTCCAGTTTTAGAGAAAGTTGTCTCTTCTCTGCCCCATCTCCACTCAGGCGAAAGGTCTTCACCCAAATTTCATTCCATAGATTTATTAGGAGGGAGAAATCCAAGAGAGTGACTGCCTCGGCCAAGGTGGGAAAAAAGCAGTTCCTGGCTGAACAGTTACAGTTATATAGGACTTTACAGGGGCCAAGTTTTTCCAGGGTGAAGATTTTCAGGGTGGGAATTGGTTGGATTTCAATCTCTGAGTTTGGAAAAGCTAAGAGGAGATTGGCTGGATTTTGTGTTCAACGACTGGCTGGTTTTTAATGCTCAGTACTGCTTGGTTTTCAGACTGAAATTGGTCAAGGGCAGAGTGTATTTCTTTGGCTCTGGATTTTCTTTCACTGGATGTTTTTAACCTTTTGGCTCTGGTTTCAGAACCAGAGTGTGTTTCTTTCACTGGCCTTTTTTTTTTTTTTTAACCTTTTGGCTCTGGTCTCAGGGTCAGGGAGTATTTCTTCAACTCTGATTTTGGGGCCAAAGTGTGTGTAAGGTTTTTTTTTTTTTTGCTTGTTTGTTCATTCATTCTTCCCTTTTTTGGATCTGGTCTCAGAGTCAAGGTATGGTTTTGTTTTTTTGTTTGTTTGTTTTTTGCTGGCTCTTTTTAATCATGTGGCTATAGTTTCAGGGTCAGGATGTATTTCTTTGGCTGGCCCTTTTACCTTACACACTGTACATTCCAAACAGTCTGTGTTGTTATTTTCCAAGAACTATAACTCCCAGAACCCTAGAAAGTTATTTGGTCTTTAGGCAGGTAGGGATTTCAGGGTAATTTCAGGTCTATCTAACATTTTCCCCTGAAGATTTTTCCTGGGCCAAATCTCTGACTATGATGAGTGTCAGTTTACAGTTGAATCTGCTATCCATTAGCTTAATAGTACCCAAGCAAGAATTATCACTTAGTTATTGTATCAATGATATATGTCAGTGAGCCAGGTATTGTTCCCTAGAACAGCTCTGACTCCAAGTTACAAACTTTAAATTAACTTTTTATAGACTTTTAACCATATCTAATAAGTAAGTCATTAATTTATAATCAAGACATATATGACACAATACATTCACATATTCAAGACCAGTCGGACAAAACATGCAGTGGCCACATACATTTATACATCTCATTGAAACTGAGACAATTTTGTGTGACTTCCAGTTTGTAATAAAACTTACAGATGGGGTCAGTGGCAATGGGATGTGAGACCTGAGGCTCCATATTGCCTGAGGTCTCCACATTGCTCACTCCAATTCATAATGTACAAAGACAGACCTGACACATAAGACAAGAAATAAACAACAGAATAAAAACAAGAACCAGCTATACAAAATTTGAGAGCATTATCTTTAACAATTGTAGTTCACCAATTCTCCCTCTACAACCCAGACCCTAGGTAGCTATCAGGCTAAGCCACTCCAGGTTTCTCTAGCCCTCAGATCCACACTGGGCCAAGCCTCAGTCTGGGGAGAAATACCAGGATAGAAAGCTGATTTAATTACTTCTTTCTACAACCTCTGGACTGCCTGACATTCCCACATTGGCCCTTTTCAAACTCTAAGTTTGTCCCCTAATGCTCTGTCCTTGGCTTTGTTGTGCAGCCTAGGCATTGGGACCCTGCTGAGATCACCAAGGTGCTGGACCACCTGGAATCATCAGGATGTAAAATCAGATCCACAGCTGGTTAGAAAACAAGTAGTGACTCTTGTTGAGCTCTCAGTTAACCAGAAATAACCAGAGGGCAGTGGGACATCTCCCTGTGACATGGATGATGGGTTCTTTGTCCCCAGTAAGATACTCCAATACCAGGATACAAAGCCAGGCAGGAAAGTGTTAAAATGTTTCTAACACTTTTAAAACGTTTTCTGTTTCTTAAAATGTTTTCTGTGGCAAAAACAGAAGGGAGGCCTGCACTAAAATGTGAATGAGGGAGCCAAGAAAATAACATAACAGACCCCTGATAACTAAGAGCTAGGCCTCACTTCCCAAACAAAGGGCAATCAATCACCATAACCTGACACTGGACAAGAAAAATGGCACCTATGCCTGGGCCAACACCCCTTCCTCATGCTACAAGTAATAACCAGGTTAGGAAAAGCCTGAGGCTTGTCCAGACCTGCCCAAGAATGGAAAAGCTATTACCTCAGCCAATGTACTAATGTGATTGCCACTTGCCTAAGCCAATCCTAAGTAGAATGGTCACAGTGCTTTTAAAATTCCTTTTGTCGTGCTAAAAAGGAGCCTGCAAGCTTCTCTCAGGGTCACCATTTTGCTTTCTTGTCAGATATGTGGCCCTGGAATACCAGTACAATTATCCTCTAGATAGCACATGCTTTTGCTGGTTACGTCGTGTCTTAAGGGACATCTCAAGGACCGTGACACTTGGTATTTCCTCTCCCAAGCATTATTGTTCACTAAAGTGGTCCCCAGAGTCTGGGTGGAAAACCTAGCTTCAGAAATTGAGTGGAATTATCTTTTTAGGGTGTCCATGTGTTAATCTTGAAATTCGCCAGAAACACCAGCTCCACTCTTTTGGTTGAATTTAAGCAAACTTTTATTGAAATTTTAAATGCTGACCAAGAAGGAACTTGGTCAAGACCACCAGCTGTGTGGCACCAAAACACTTGTTGATGGGCCTTATATGGAGAAAACCCATTAGGCCTCCATACATTCCCATGAGTCTTTGGAACTTATTTATGAAGCTAAAAGATATTCTAAAATTCATATGGAGATACAAAAAAAATCCACAGGCAAAGCAATGCTGAGCATAAATGAACTAAGATCAAAGTATCCAATTATCTAACTTCAAATTATAGTAGCAACAAAAATAAGATATTGATACAAAGACAGATGTAGATTAATGGGATAAAGCAGAGAATCTAAATATAAACCAATGTAGCTACAATCAAAACACATTGAGGAAAATGTAGCCTCAGACAGAAACTAAACCCATATTTGTTATACTTCACACACACACACACACACACACACACACACACACACACACACACACACAAAGATGAAAATATATTAAAAAGCCATGATGTAGAAACTGAAGCACTAGGAATGTTCAAACACAAAGCAGAGGGCAAACAACTCAGGACACAGTGTGATGACAAGAGAAAGATCCTATCCAGCCTGAGTCAGTCATATTCTGGACACTCATGATACCTGTGCTGGGGAAAGGCAGGGATAAAACAGCTACAGAGCCACCTGAATACAGTGATGCTCCTGATGTCACTTTGTCACATAAAAGCTGCAAAGAGCCACTCTGAATATACAATCCAACCAACATACAGGCAAACCAACTGAACACCTTCTGTAAGAAGCAGCAAAAATGACCAACAAATATAGGAACAAGGTTGTCTAATTCTAGAGGCCAAGAACAAGTCTTTTGAAAAAGAAAAAAAAAAATCACATTATCAGCAGGCTGCCTCCAGGGATATGCCATGTAGGAACCCTGTGATCCTGTCATGAAGGGTACTCAGGAAAGAACTAGACTCCCAGTTAGTGGCTTTGGGACCTTTAAGGGAGCCTGGATCAATTCTAGATGTGCTGAAGTTTATCATGTGGATTAGATTAGTAAGGCATAGCGTTATAAAAGAAGGCATGTTTAAGTTAAGGACCATCATAAAACTTTATTTAGAAATAAATAAAGGTTTGGCGCCCTCTTTTGGTCTCTGCAGCACAAGTCATGAAAGCAAGGCACTAACTTACTAGCAGGCAAAGTACACACAAAGATACTAAAAAACAAAATAAATCTTTTAAAAATTAACTGGTTGGTACATCCCTGGTATGAGTTGCTCCATCACAGAGAGGGTCAGGGTAGCACTTTGCAGCTGCCATATAACATCTGGAACAGAAGTGTTTTCGGGGGGAGGGGTTTGTAGCTGTTTTATCTCTGCCTTTGCCAACACAGGAAACTTAATGAAGAGACTGAATGCTGCAGGTTATTTTCAGTTCAGGCTGGGATAGGATCTTATTCTAACTCTAAGATTAGCTTCAGTCTCCATAACTGGGAATTCATATCCAACGATGGACACTTTCTGCTGAGTAAAAGAGTTCAGGGTTTGTGCATGTATCCCTGACATGCAATTCTGTAAGCCTTTCCTTTGCAGTAAATATTAAAGCTCTCAACTTTTCCCAGGATCCCGTACCTCTACTCTCCCCAGATCCACTGCTCCTCCATTTCCTTTCAGAAAAGAGAAAACCTTCCAGGAATATCAACCAAACATGGCATAACAAGATGTAATAAGACTAGGTGCAAAGCCTCATATCAGGGCTGGATGAGGCAACTCAGACAGAGGAAAGGGATCCCAAGAGCAGACAAAAGAGTCGGAGACACCCTTATTCTTGCAACAACCATACATATATACAGAAGATCTAGCACAGACCCATCACAGGCTCTGTGATTGCTGCTTCAGTCTCTGGAAGCCCTATGAGGCCAGGTTAGTGGATTGTATGGGCTGTGTTCTGGTATCCTTGACCCCTCTGGCTCCTAGAAGGCTACCTCCCCTGTGGGGAGCCATACAGGCTAGTGTCAGATCAGCATAAGACTACATGTCCAGTGGGTTTCTAGGTGCCAGGTACCTGCGGACTCTCACTTGGGAAGGAAAACAACAGTTTAGGAGTTTTCAGAATTCATGAAGTTTGCATGTTTTTTTTTTCTTTCTCCCTCATTACATATACTTTGGGCAGTTTTCAGTTTTACATTGTTAGTCACACAAGCAACGGCTATAATTTTCTCTGGAAATTCTATTCTTTCTGGAATATTTTTTTCCAAAGATTCATCAGGGGACTAATACTTCTCGAATCTCTTATCTGGAAATGCTAATTTCAACTCCTAATGCTGAGAGCTTTTCTGTCTCAATAAACACAGGTACATATGAGAAAATAACACTTAAAATGCTAACCATGTCTCACAGTTCTGGAAAAAAAGAATACACAGAGTGCTAACGGTTGAGAGTAAGTTCCCTGGATACCAAGCCTACAGAACCAATGATAGGATCTGGTATTCTCCATGATGAAAAAAAATGTAATGTAAAATATGAGGTTAACATATCCATCTTTACCATACACAGGGGCTTATATTGGTGTAGACTTTAAAGATGAATTCACAAAAGAAACCTTCCAACTAAGCAGTAGCATGCCTGGAGAGTTAGCAGGTAAACTGAACAGACAGTTTCTGGCACAGGAAATGTGAAATATCTCCCAATGTGAAATAGATGGATTAAATTTACATTACTGACATCCTTAGAAAGCAAGTGCGTTTTGAAGTGAGAGAAAAACAAATATTTGCCATAGAAACCTGAAAAGTTTCTTTTTATTTTTAGTAATTGAAAGAAAGAAGGGAACAATTAGACAAAGATTCACCCCAAAACTCTCTCCTGATAGCAGACTCTGAACACAAGAAATGAAGCACCTGTGTGTTCCTGGTGTCACATCTCCTGGAATTGGCCCCAGTTATTTTAAGTGTCAGAAAAAGAGCAAAGGTGACTAGGCTCAGTCTCTCTGCTCTACTCCTTGGCTTAGTAAAAGATAGTCAGATGTGCGTCTTTCTGCAAAATGTAGCATGGCTGTTGTGGCATATTGTGATTAAAAGAATTTGTGAAGTCTACTCACCACAGTGATTAGGAGCAGACAGTCTCTGGACAGTTCTGGTAAGTGAGCTTTCCCAGGTCATATTTGTACCTCAGTGTTTGTAGAGCACTTGTCACCATGAAGTATCCTCAAGACACTAACACATCAGAGTGTCAGAGAACAGGAAGCCCTCTGCAGAACCTCAGTCCCTAAAGTACGGCTTTCCCTCTCCCTCCTCAATTACAGCATTTGTTTGTCTCAAAAGTTACTTCTGGATTAATTAGGTTTCCATTACATAATAGAAACTTGTGTCGTGAGAAATAAACAATAACACAGGTTCTATGTCTAGAGTTTCCCTTGTCCCTGATCCCTTCTTTACCTTTCTAAGATAAGTCTGCAAATCAGAGTAGAGGCCTGCTTCTGATACAGAAAGAAGTCAATTTTCTTTCTTAAGCTGTTTGTTGTATGTGGATTAATAAATGACATCTAACGCTTTACACTCTACTTCTGAGCATATCCTAACCACACCTGAGCAGAACAAGATGTCATTGCTCCATCTGAACACATTGTAGGTCACGTCTGCTATAAGTGATGGTTTCATTACTTCATTAAATAAATGGTATCCCCAAACTATATGAACCTCCTTTTTATAACTCAAATTCTGTCCTAATACCACTATATCCTTATAACACAAAGATAACTCTTGATATTCAATGCATGATAAACATACTTGGACTGTAAATGAAAAAAATGTGTTTTATTGCCTTCATCCTTTCTTTTGGATGGGAAATTGAATACTGTCTGGATCAAGTTGTCCCATCACATTCTCAAGGGTGAATACGAATAAAAAAATGAAAACCTCAATTTTGCCCAAAGCAAAAAAGGAGGGTTAATCTCAAGTCCTTATTTTAAAATATTTTTATCATACATTTGTGTGTGTGTGTGTGTGTGTATGTATGTATGTATGTATGTATGTATGTATTCTCTTTCCCCTTTGAGATATTTGCAAAGTTTTGGTTTCATCACGATAATAACCCTATATTCTCTTTAAAGAACCTAGAATTAATCAATTCTAGGAAAATAGTCAAGTTTGTAAGATATGGACGCCAGAAAAAAACTACTGACTTTATTCTTTCCCACTTGACTTTCTGAAGCATTTTTATCATGGAGAGACTGACTGCAGAGAAAGACATAGCCTTTTTATTTTTTATTTTTTGACCAGTGGAGAGGGAGCATTTACTGCGACATGGAGATGCAAAATGCAGAACTGTGCTTTTATGCTTGACTGTCAAAATATGTGATTGCAGGTTTTCTTTTAGGATGAGTCCCTATAAGGGTATCAGAGAGTTAATAAATGCTGGGAACACATTTTTCTGTGTCTGCTATGAGGATCATGTTGTATCTCTTGGTTAAACTATACTTTCCACAGTGCCATAATATACTATCTGGAGCCTCCAGGGCAATTCCTGTTCTTGAAGCTCTACTGAAGGGAGAGAAGTCTCCCTTTGCAGACCATTTTGCCTTAGAACAGATGCTAGAGTCATGTTATCTTATTATAGATTTAAAACTGAGTTTTTCTGAATTTTACCTGACCTCTTATCATCTACTTTTTACTGTAACACAGCAGCGCCCTTCCCTACCACACAGTTCTCTTTCAGTAAGAGCATCTGATGATTTATTTCAGACTTGTAGCTATCTTCTCCTACATCACTGTCACTATCTATCATAACCAGCAAAGCCTTTGCTGTCATAGTATCACACAGAGCAGGCATTCCATCAACACACTGACAAGCAATGGAAACAGAGGCAGAATTTTAAAACTCCACTGTTCTTTTTCTAAGGATGCTTTCCTGGGATTGGTATTTGAGAAACAATGGATATTTGGGATTTCTTCACTGACATATGGCTTAGTTAGGATTTATATTGCTGCAACAAAGCCAGTTTGGATTACAAGAAATGAGTTACCCTCCTCCCACCTGGCCAGTCAGGCCAGCCTCCAGGTCTTGGCAACAGGGCACAACCTACTGACCCTCATTCTCATTACAGCATCAGATGCAAACAAGCAAGAAAAACCCCTGCTGGCAATCCTGCCCACCACCACTCCTCATAGGAACCTGTAACCTATAAGCTCCACTCCATCCCCTTAACTATCTGTCCCCTGGAGACTTCAACCTCTCCCTGAGTCACAGACTCCACTGGCTTTAATTTTGCCAAGAGCTCCAATTGCACCAAGAGCACCTATTGGCAACAAATAGCTCTCTGAAACACAGACAAGGCTTACACCAATTGGAGGAAGAGATGGGTAGATATCAGTACAAAACTACATCCAATAACATAAAAAAACAATATGATACCACAAAAAAATAGTGGTTCTACCACAGCAAGACCTGAACATTCCAATACAGAAGAAAACAAACTTAAAATGTCTTTATGAAGATGATAGAAGTCTTAATGAGGAAATAAAAAAACCTAAAAAAAACTCATTCAAAGAAATAAAGGAAAAGACAAACCAAAAATGGAAGAAATCAGTCAACTCCTTAAAAAAAAAAACCAAGAAAAAGAATCAATCAGATGAAGGAAACAGTAATAGATGTAAAATTGAAATTGAAATCATAAAGAAGACACAAACCAAAGTAATGTTGAAAAGGGAAATTTGGAATAAGTGAACAAGACCTATAGATGCAAGCATAACGAACAATGCAAGAGATAAAAGAAAGAGTCTCTGTCATGGAAGATACAATAGAGAAAATAGATTTGTCAGTCAAAGAAAACACTAAAGTCAAAAGTCATAACACAAAACATCCATAAATTCTGGGACACCATGAAAAGACCAAACCTAAGAAAAATAGGAATAGAAGAAGAAGAATACCAGCTCAAAAGCACAGAAAATACATTCAACAGAATCATAGAAGAAAATTTTCCCAACATAAACAAGCAAATGCCTATGAAGATACAAGAAGCTTACAAAACATCAAATAGGCTAGGCCCTCCCTCACAAAAGTTTGCTCACCACAGAATAATCAAAACATTAACCATGCGGAATAAAGAAAGAATATTAAGACCTGCAAAGAAAAAAGGCCAAGTAACTTATAAATGCAGACCCATCTGAATAACAACCTACTTCTCAATGGAGACTATAAAAACTAGAAGCTCCTAGACAGAAGTTTTGCAAACACTAAGAGACCACATATGCCAGCCCAGACTACTATACCCAGCAAAATTCTCAGTTACCATGGACAGTAAACAAGTTATTCTATAACAAAAACATATCTAAACAATACCTAACCTCAAATCCAGCCTCACAGATATTACTAGAAGGAAAACTACAACCTAAAGAACTCAAAGGCACCCACAAAACACAAACAATAGATAAATCCACAGCAAGAAATCCCAAAAGAGAAACACATACACACACATACACACACACCCCAAAACATAACAGGAATTGACAATCACTGGTTATTAATAAATATTAAATTGATATCAATGGACTCAATTCCCCTATAAAAAGACACAGGCTAACAGAATGGATACAAAAACAACAACCATCCTTCTGATGCGTACAAAAAACACACCTCAACATTAAAGACAAACACTACATCAGAGTAAATGGTTGGAAAAAGACTTTAAAATCAAATGCTCTTAAACAAGCTGTCCTAGCTATCTTAGCATCTAACAAAATAGAATTCAAACTAAAATCAATCAAAAGAGATGTGAAAGGTCATCACAGAATCATCTCAGGAAAAATACATCAAGATAAAATCTCAATTCTGAACATTTATGCCCCCAATACGAGGGCACCCACACATGTAAAAGAAGCATTACTAAAGCTTAAATCTCTCAACAACCCACTGTTACCAATGGATACGTCTGCCAGACAGAAACTTAATAGAGAAGTAAGAAATCTAACAGATATTATGACTCAAATGTACTTAATAGATATACTGAACTTTCTACCCAAACACAAAGCACTTCTTGGAACATTCTCTAAAACTGATCACATATTCAGTCATAATTTAAATATGAATGCATACAAAAAGTAGGAATAACCTCTTGTATTCTACCAGATCACCATGGCCTAAAGTTAGAGTTCACAACAACACAACTACAGAAAGCCTACAAACTCATGAAAACTGAATAACTCTCAACTTTACCACTATTGGGTCAAGAGAAATAAAAAAGAAATTAAAGACTTCCTAGACTTCAATGAAAATGAATCTCCAACATAACTAAACATATGAGAAAATAAAACAGTACTATGAGGAAAGAGCATAGCACTAAGTGTCTAAATAAAGAATTTGGAGAAATATCACACAAGAGACTTAACAGCACACCTGAAAACTCTAGAACACAAAGAAGTAAACTCATAGAGAAGGAGAAGGAAAGAAATAATCAAACTAAGGGTTGAAATCTATCAAATTGAAGCAAAGAGAACAATACAAACAATATATGATGGGGGCTAAAGAGATGGCCCAGAAGTTAAGAGCACTGACTGTTCTTCCAGAGGCTCTGTGTTCAATTCCCAGCATCCATATGGTGACTCACCACCATCTATGATGATATCTGGTATCCTCTTCTGTATATTGTATACATAATAAATAAAAAATCTTTAGAAGAATCAATGAAACAAAGAGTTGGTTCTTTGAGAAAATCCACGAGATAAACAAACTCTATGGAAACTAAGAAAAAGGCAGAAAGAATATTCAAATTAACAAAAGCAGAAATGAAAAGGGAGACATAACAATAGACACAGAGGAAATCCAGATAATCATTAGGTCATACTTTAAAAACCTGTACTACACAAATTGGAAAACCTAAAAGAAATTGATAGCTCTCTGGATAGGTACCACTTACCTAAATTAAATCAGGACAAGATAAACTATTTAAATAAACCTATACCCACTAAGGAAATAGAAACAATTATTAAAAGTCTTCCAACCAATAAAAGCCCAGGGCTAGATGGTTTCAGCAAAGAACTCTGCCAGAATTTCAAAAAAAAAAAAAAAAAAAGACCTAATACTAATACTTCTCAGTATGTTCCACACAATAGAAACAGAAGAAACATAGTCAAACTCTTTTTATAGAGAGATAATCATTCTGATACCCAAATCACACAAAGATACAACAAAGAAAGAGAATTACAGACCAATCTTCCTCATGCATATTAATGCAAATACACTCAATAAGTCATAGGCAAACTGAACCCAAGAACCTATCAAAAAAAAATTATTCACCATGATCAAGTAGGCTTTATTCCAGAGATGCATCAATGGTTCCACATACAAAAAGTTGTCATTGTCATCCACCATAAAAAAACCTGAAAAAAAAATCATGATCATTTCATTAGATACTGAAAAAGCCTTTGACAAAATCCAACACCCCTTCATGATAAAGCTCTTAGAGAGACCAGGGTTACAAGGAACATACCAAAACATGATAAAGGCAATCAATATACATCAAGTCACAGCCAATATAAAGAACATCAAGACACTACCAGAAGAAGCTGATGGCTCTACAACACCAAAGCCTAAACAGAGCAATGAAGAGGAAACAACAATACAAACACCTTTATGAAGATTATAGAAGCCGTAAAAGAGGATATTAAAAAGTCCTTCTAAATAAATAGAAGAAAAAACAAATAAAAAATTGGAAGAGATGAACAAATTCTTGAAAGAAAACCAAGAAAGAGAAATCCAACAAATGAAAGAATCATTAAAGGAACTAAAAATTGAAATAGAAAAAATAAAGAAGGCACAAAATGAGGCAAAAGATGAAATAGAGAATCTGAAGGAACAATCTGGAACTACAGATACCACCTTCTAAATATAACACAAGTAGCACAGACACTAAGAATAACAATCAATAAGTGGGACTTCCTGAAACTGAGAAACTTCTGTAAGGCCAAGGACACAGTCATTAAAACAAAACGACAGCTTACAAAATAGGAAAAGATTTTTATCAACCCTACAAGTGACAGAGGACTGATCTCTAAAATATATAGAGAACTCAAGAAACTAGAGCCCAAAACCTGAATAACCCAATCAAACAATGAAGTTCATAACTAAAAAGGTAATTCTCAGCAGAAGAATTACAAATGGCTGAAAGGCACTTGAAAAAGTGCTCAACATCTTTAGCCATCAGAGAAATGTAAATCAAAACAACTTTGAGATACCACCTTACACCTGTCAGAATGGCTAAGATCAAAAACACAGAAGACAGCCTATGCTGGAAGGATGCAGAGCAAGGGGAACACTCTTCCATTGTTGGTAGGAGTGTAAACTGGTTCAGCCACACTGGAATGCAGTATGGCAATCTCTGAGAAAACTGGGAATCATTCTCCCCAAGGATCCAGCAATACCACTATTGGGCATATATCCTAAAGACACACATTCACACCCCAAAAACATTAGCTCAGCTATGTTTATAGCAGTATTATTCATAATAGCAAGAACCTGAAAACAACCTAGATGCCCTTCAACTGAAGAATGGATTAACAAGCTGTGGTACATCTACACAATGGAGTACTACTCAGCAGTAAGAAAAAAATGATATCCTAAAATTTACAGGCAAATGGATGGATTTGGAGAATAACATCCTGAGCAAGGTCTCACATACCCAGAAAAATAAGCAGGGGATGTACTTACTCATTAGTGAACTTTAAGCAAAATGTTCTTATTTCAATGAAAGATGATGAGTGAATAAAGTGATTTAAAACACACATACACCAACGAAACAAAAACAAAAAAACAAACAAGCAAAAAACCTCCTGGTTTGACTGTAGAAGGGTTTCTTAGCAGAAATTTGTGGTGGCCATAGTGCATCTGTGGGCATTAGCTGTGACCTACTGTGCTTTCTTCATTTGTAGGTGAGCCTAACCTGACTTGAGGAGCTTTTGATTTTATCTTTTATGTTTCCTGTATTTTAGAGAAAAAGAGAAGTTTATTACCGTATGGGATTTTTTAAGCTATCCTGATTGTTTTGCTTTTTATATAAATTTTGATACTGATTTTCAAAAAACAATGAAAAAAAAAAAAAACCTGGGGCATAGCAGCCTGTCACTAGGCATGCACACACACTTGTGGTAATGATGGTGGCATAATGTAAAGGTTTACACACTGCTACATAGTAATCATATGCCATTGAGGCTAACAGGTAGTTTTCTACACTGGCAAAGGCAATGAAACAGAACATCTGTGTAGTACAGACATTGTGGGACATGACCTTTTTGATATAAGAAGTCCAGCCATAACTGATGGAGTAACAGCTGAAGAATAACAAAAATCTACCAGAGACAGGTTACCTAGGAAAAAAATACATAGGAATGTGAAGCCAGGGATCCAGAATAATCAGCAGGATCATGCCCAGGTTCCCCACCAGGGTGGTAGTGTAGATGAGGAGGAAGGTGATAAAGAGGGGAAACTGCAGACCTGGGTCATTGGTGAGTCCCAGCAGGAGGAAGTATGACACTTCTGTCCTGTTCTCCATCCAGGTTATTTGCTATCAGTGGATGAGTTTGGGAGCTAGCTGAGTCTGAATTGATCTGCATAGCATTGAGCTAGGGCCTCTGAATGTGCATGACAATCAAATGGGGTGAGTAGTTTGTGGGTTCTCTAGCGGTGAGACCAGAATTTATTCCTAGTGCATCAACTGAATTCTTGGAGCTCATTCCCTACAGAGGAATGCCTTGCTCAACCTTGTTACCAGGGGAGGGACTTGGTCTTACCTCAACTGAATATGCCAGACTACATTGACTTGCCCTGGGAATCCTTACCCTCTCTGAGGAATGGATGGGGGTATGGGGTGAGGCAAAGCTGAGGGATGACTATGAAGAGGGAAGGGAAGGGGAACAGTGGTATGTTATAAAAAACTTCACACACACACACACACACACACACACATAAAGCAAAGTGGGAAGGAAAGGGTTTATTAGGCTTCAGCACTGCAGTTCATCACTGAAGAAAGTAAGGGCAGGAACAGAACATTCCTGGACCCTGGAGGCAGGAGCTGCAGGGACCATGAGGGAAGTTGCTCACTAGCTCACTTTTCATAACACGCTCAGCCCACCTTCTATAGATCCCAGGACCTCCAGCCCAGGATGACACTACCCATTGATCACTAAATGAGAAAATGTCTTACAAATGGATCTCATTGTGGCATTTCCTCAACTGAATCCAGTCACTCTCTTTTTATGCCCTACTGGCTGATCATGATTTCAGCTGCTACTCCAGCACCATGCTTGTCTCCATGCCACCACATTCCCTGCCATGATGGTCATGGGCTCACCCTATGAAACTGTAAGCAAGGCCCCCAATAAAATACCCTGTATTATAGGTTGTCTTAGTCATGGTGTCTCATCACAGCAATAGAATAGTATCTAAGAAACCTTGTAACTGATTTCTTCACAAAATTTGAGGAGGGTCTTTAATTCCTTGCCATTTCAAACTAATGGAGAACCTAACAAGATACAGATTGATTAATAAAATGACCCTCATCCAGAAATCAGTGACTTAGTCATGCATGACTTCAGGCCTTGATCATCTATTATTATCAGTGTTACTAGACATTGAAATTGACCCTGTGGGATCATCAATGTTACTCTCAAATCAGTTCCTGGCTTTAGTATAAAAGGAGGTGAGAACAGAACTGGAACTGAGTCTGAGACACCAGTATCCTCAGGACCCTGCTAACCCTCAGTTCCCACCTCACGACCCATAGACTCTAATTACAGACATAAAGATTTTGAATCATCGAGTGACAGAGAACCAGGGGGAAGGCAGGCCTCGGGAATAGAGATGTGCAGAAGGAGCCCTTTTCCCCTGGTGAAGCTAAACTCCTGACAGCACTGACAGATGCTGTGACACAGGGACCAGGGAGTAATAAATGGCCTGGCTGGTACAGTGAGGACATGCACCCTGAGCCCTGCAGACTGCACAGGTGAGTTCAGCTGTGTCACTATAGACTAAGGCTGCCTTTGACTTTGGAAGGGAAACTGTGAGGCAGGGTAACTTTAGGTGTGAAAAGGGAGGGTCTCAGTTCACTGTCACTGTACAAAAGGAAGGTGGCAGGACCCAGGGAGCAAACAGTTATCATTTTCCAGCTGTCATCCAGGACCTTGGTGAAGCAGGGTTTGCAGCAGTCTGTGGTACACTGTACCAGGGATGATCATCACATGGGCCAGGCAGAGACAAGGCACAGTGGCCTGGTGACATTTCAGTCTAGATGTGGGGAAGTATTTGCTCTTTCCACAGTCTTTTCCTTTTTATCCTCAAAAGAAGCAGAGATTTTATTTGAGCTGTGTATCTTATTTCTCGTGTTCTTTGGTCTTTTGAAGATAGGAGTCTCTTGTCTTCTGACTCTGATTTTAGTTTTCTGAACTTTTCAAAATATAACACAGTAGAAAATTGTCCATAATTGAAGGAAGTGAACATGAAGATATACAAGAGCAAACATGATTTTTTAGAAAAAAAATAATTTGGTTTCTGATGCATCGGACCAAGCAGCATCCTTAGGTTACATATGAGAACACTGGATAGGGGAAACCAAATAAAAGATCAATGTGATACATGCAGAAATTGAAAAGGCTGAGTTTGAGTCTGAAGCTGTTGATTGTTAAGATGTTCTCATGCATACTTACCTTTATATGGTGTGTGTGTGTGTCTGTGTGTGTCTGTGTGTGTGTCTGTGTGTGTGTCTGTGTGTGTCTGTGTGTGTGTGTACAAGATATCAACCTCAGATGTCTGAAGCTCACTGCTGTTCCTAGACTGACTGGCTAGAGATTCCCAGAGATCTTCCTCTATCTGCATCCCCATCCCTGGAATTAACTAATTAGTATTAATTAATACTCCCCATTGCAGGATGCCATGGATGCCTGTACTGAAGTATTTTACCAGCTGAGGCATCTTTCAGCACTGTAAACTTTATACTTCTAATAGCAGCCCTGAATTAGACAGGTACATGTACACATTAGACTTGGAATTCTTCCTGCAGATACAGAACTGTTAAGGAAAGCAAGGGCTAGTTCATTATTATAAATTCTATTATTGATGGCTCCAAGAACATAGAAGAGTATCTGAAAACCTAACCAAAGCACAAAATTGAAAGTAAATTTAAATCACTATGCTTTTCTTAAAAGATAATCCATATTTTTCAGTAGATTGATAAAAGCCTGCAAATTTATTTACCAAATGTGTCACCCACACTAGGTTGACTTCTTCAGGCCATTCAGTTGTTAAATATTATAAGAAATAAATCAACCCAAGTGTTTCTTCAAGTGAGCTGCCGACTTTCCTCTATGTTTAGTTTTAAAATAAGCACCTCATTTAATAACTTATTTATAAATTAGTTTTGAGTGTGAATTAGCAGCAATGCCAAGCAAAAGCAGTGTCTCTGAGGCATTCTCATTATCCAGGAGAAAAGAAGCAGATACACAGGTAAGACAGCCTGGAGGGTTCAGAGAAAGAACAGATGAGATTCTGAGCTGTGCTGGTACATGTAAGATAGAGAGTATGTAGCCATGAAGTATGATGACTTCATGAAGATCAAGCAGGGTATATTATACATAGTCCTGTGACAAGAAAAAAAGAACAATGTTACATTTGAGGGATGATGAAAGAAATTCATAAATGATGTGGGTAAGGAAAGAATGCTAAATAGTGAAGAACAAAGACAATTATGGGTGAAAATATTTTGAGTGTTTTTAGAAGAGGTGAAGCAAATAGCATTATTATCTGTTCCAACAGTGTTCTGTGTTATGTGTATTTTGTTTGGGGATTATGTGTATGCAGTTAATCTTGCACACTATGTGAGCAAGTATAGACCAGGTATCAGCATTGGCTGTCAGTTTCAGTAGCTTTCCACCTTAATTTTTTAATCTTGCTCCCTCTCTGAACATAGAGCTCACTGGTTTTGCCAGGCTAACTGACCAGTGAACTCCCAGAAAAAGCCTATCTCCATATCAAACCCTTTCCCACAGCACTGGGGTTAAAAAATCTGCACTTTTTGGCTAGTTTTTATTTGGTTGCTAGGGTCAGAACTTGAGTCCTCATGCTTGTATGCCATGCCTTTTACAGACTATACCATATCCCCAGCCCCTAAAAGAATATTTTGACTTGAATATATAAGGACAAATATTAGAGAAGATACCATTCATAAAGTTTACAAATTTGTGTGGAATATTAGGGAGATATAACTCATAGGTTGGAGCATTTCTGACTGAGAAACCGTCACTTTCAACAAGACTAAAAACATATAATCAGCTACATGCCTCTTTGGTTAGAGTCCATAAGGCCATTGCCTGAGCTTCTTTTAAAAGTCCTGGTAGAAACAGACAGTGGGAAGAAAAGAAAATCACCTTTGGTAAGGTTTGAATTACACTGAAAGTTGAGAACACAAACTTTACTCCCACCTTGATGTGAGAGGACAGGACTTTTGTCCTCTACTTCTCATAAAATATTAGCCTCTGCTCCAGTTTTGGCAAAGAGCTATAAGAAATGGAGTATGGAGTATATCATATAATCACTCCTGAGAAGCCGGTTCATTTGGCCAAGAACAACTTTCTGAGAAGCTGCAATCATTTTATTGCTTCCACAAGCATTTGAGCTTATGGGGCAGGGAAGAGGGTCAGGATGAGGCACCAACATGATCCAGGAGCCTGAGGTCACACTGGGTGTGATGAGGCAAAAGGAAGATGCTTTTGTGGTGTTTGGAAAACTGACAAGTGATGCGATGCATTTAACTTTTGTCTGGAAAGAGTATGATCATATAAACTTGAGGGAATAAGGGTTGTCATGAAAGGCATGACTCATGCCTGTATTATAGTTATACAATGTGCATGAGAATGAAAGAATATAAACCCAAAACAAGCAAACAAACAACAAAGAAAAACAAAAACAAAGAATACGATCAGGATCATTGAAGAAAAAACAATATTTGTTTACATACTGAACCAATTCTTTTCATCGGAATAAGCAGAGACACCTTACGCATGTTTCTTAAATAATTTTTCCTAGTGCTATGCATAAAATCAGAAGATGAAGTGGAATAACATTATCCAGACAATAATCTTCCTTTGTCTTATTGGACCTGGAATTGTGGGAAATATCCTAATGTTTGTGAGACATGTATACATGCTTGCCTTCAGGACTGAGAAAAAGCCTGTGGACCTTATTCTCATTCACTTGGCATTTTCTAATATGATCATTATTTGTACCACAGGGATTAGAGACATAGCCACAGTGTTTTATCTCAGAAACTTCCTTGGAAATGTTGGCTGTAAAGCTGTGGTTTATCTGGCAAGGACGGCACGGGGACTCTCCATCTGCACCACCTGTCTCCTCAGCATAGTCCAGGCTGTCACCATCAGTCCCAGGACCACCCTTTGGGCAAAGCTCAAACCACAGACTTTATGGCAAGTTCTTACCTATGTCTTGCTTTTTTGGATCTTTAATGTGCTCACAAGTTCTAACTTGTTGTACTATGTAACATCAGGCAGTAACACAAGCAGATCTGGACTTACAGAGTTTATTGGATATTGCTTTATGTTACCATCCAGGCAGACAGTTAAGTGGTTTTTCCTCTCACTCATGGCTGTTCGTGATCTTGTCTTTCAGAGCCTCATGGGTTGGAGCAGTGGATATATTTCTTTTTATCTGTATAAACATCACAAGCAAGTCCTTTACCTTCATAGCTGCAGGTTTGTAAATAGTTTCAGTCCAGAGATCAGAGCTGCACAGAGTGTTCTCATTCTCATGGCCTGTTTCCTTTTCTTTTATTGGACAGACTTCATCTTGTCCTTTTATACAGGTTTCATGGTGACTCATGACTCCATTATTCTAAATATTAAAACATGTGTAGTACTTGGTTATGCTGTTCTCAGTCCCTTGGTCCTGATGAGCAGAGATGTCACTGTTGCTAAATCTTTGCATTCGCATTGAGAAACACTAGGATTATGTTCCTGTAGGAGCTCAAGATATACAGTGTCATTTATTTGCCTTAATATTTTAGAGGCTATGTAGTGAGCATGTAGCTTTGCTATAGAGCATAAGGTGTCCTGGAAGATACTTTATAGCCCCAGCCCTGACCTGTTAACCTACCTGCCTGGGCATTGTAAGCATTTGCCATGACATCACATCTTGCTCTAGTAATCTAATATATCCAATAATTACATCAGTTAAGCATTAAAGTAATGTACTTAAAAAATAAAACTAGTGTGGTAATTTGACTGTAATTAGTCCCTATATGCACATACGGAGGAAGTTTGTCACTGTGGAGTCAGGCTTTGAGGCCTCTTATGTTCAAGCTACACCCAGTATGGACACAGACTTCTGCTGCCTGCCAATCAAGATAGAGAACTCTCAGCATTTTCTCCAGTGCTGTGTCTGCCTACACACTGCCATGTTCCACCTCGATGATAATGGACTAAACTTCTGAAACTGTAAACAGCCTCCAATTAAATGTTTTTCTTTCCAAGAGTTGCCGTGGTCAGGGTGTCTCTTCCCAGCAATAGAAATTCTCCAGCTAGGAAAGGCCACTAAAGAGGAGTTCACGGTTTCTAGGCAGGTGGAACCCTTTCCATCATCCTATCCACTGTCCCTGTCATGTGACATTTAGCTTCTCATTAGCACTGGGAAAAATGCTGGAGGCAACACCTCTGTCAGAAATCAGTTATTTCCCACCTCAAAGCTGAAGAATGTGAGTGAGACTGTGTATCTGGAGGTGACAAGGTGACCCTTTTCTGGGTGAGTTTGTGTAGCAGAGTGAACATGACATTTAGACAAATGAAGCCATCACAGCCCAGCAGATCTGGTCACCAACTGTTTCATGTTGTCAGGTTTCAAAGTTGCTAGAAAACTAGCGATGACAATGTGGGACAATTCTCATCATGTTAGATCTCAATCACCATGAGAAGCTCTGGCAAATGGACTCTCCCAAATGATGCCATTGTGGGTGTGTAGACCAAGCTCCAGGCCAGAGCCTCACTGGCACGCTGATGTGCAATACATCACTAACAGATTATTAACATTGGGGTTTCCACCTCTGGCTCCCTGTCACTCACAATGGCAGACACTGAACATCTGGGTTTGCTAAACCACTTGCCTGTAATTCCAGGCGCCTGTGTCCTTTATCCTGAGCAGGAGCAGAGGTATACACTCTGCTGAGCTGTGGACAGGAGACCAGGGAACTGAGGAGGCACTGGAGATCTGCTTGATGAAGGCCTAGGCACAGCCTTGCCAAGCAGAAGGACATTGTTGGCTCTGAGAATCCACAGCCTCTGGCACAAGAGGAAATGGAGGGTCCAGAAAGCACCTTTCCCCGGAGACCTCCAGGATCCCTGTGCTGTAGACTTCCCGTGGAAGTTTTGGACAGTACAGTGAGGGCACTGCCTGAAGGGCAGCAAGGCTGTTCCCCAGAGCTGTCCATCAGCTCACTACAGTTCCTGCTGGAAGAGAAACAAAAACAGCAAAACAATTCCCATCCCAAAGAAGTGGAGAGGAACCAACTCTCTGCAGCTCAGAGTCAAACAAGACCCGGCACGAAGGAAGCTCACTCCTTCCTGGTCTCTCGCAGGTCCAAGAGTTAAAACCCTCCAGAACAAAGCAAGAGAAAGGCCAGGCTGTGGGTCTGCAAAATACTGCTTGTTGCTGAGATAAACTAGGTTTAAATAAGGTCTAACTAGGTTCAAGACCATTTTCAGAGTATTGTGAAGTAGGCTCATGGCCAGGGAGGAGGGCTGTTTCTACAGCATTTATATTTACAGGTTGCATGTGTCTTTCTTATATGTGAACAGTGTGAACAGAATGGAGATCTGCTCCTCACCTAGCCTTTCTCTCCAGATCTGTATATTGTCTACATTTATCACACATATTTAAAGTAAAAGTGATATATAACTAACCTTAAATACATGTATCTTTGATACACAGTGTGTAATGATTCTCATAGAAAAGCACAATTAACTTGTCCAATTACTCTGGAGCTATTTGCTGGGTATACTGAAAACACCTGAAAATTCTCTTAGCAAATTCCCAGTGTTTTTACAGTAGAAACATTGTTCCCTTGTCTTGCACTAGGTCTCTTTAGATAGAGAAGAGCTAATGGTCGCCCCATTTGTATTCCCAACAAACCTGAGTAGTTACCATGGAAGGAAACTTACCCAGCACTTCCTACTTGTCTGTCACAGGCTCTCCCAGGAGCCATGAACATGATGCAACAGTAACAGAGGTGTAAGGAGAGTAGGTATTTTTTTCTCATTATCTTATTTTTATTTGAAAGGTTTTTTTATTATTTTGCCTACAAAGCACATTTCTTCCCTCCCTTCTTCTTGTCTCCCCTTCAGTCCCTCCACCCACTCCTCAGAGAGGGTAAGGCTGCCCATGGGGAGTTAACAAGGTTTAGCATACTGAAGCTGAGGCTGAACCAAGCTCCTTCTCCATGAAAGGCAGAGTAAGGTATTCCTCCACAGGGAATGGGTTCCAAAAAGCCAGTTCATGTACTAGGTAAAAATCCTGGTTCCACTGCCAGTGGCCCCATAAACCGTTCAAGCCACACAACTGTCGCCCACATTCAAAGGACATAGTTTGGTCCTATGCAGGTTCTCCAGGTGTCAGTCCAGAGTCTGTGAGCGCCCACTAGCTCAGGTCATCTGTCTCTGTGTTTCCCCATCATGATCTTCATTCACTGCTCTGTTCAAATAATCCCTCCTCTGTTTCTTCACCTGGACTCCAGGAGCTTGGCCCACTGCTTAGCTCTGGATCTCTGCATGGAAAGAAGATATTTTATTCCCTCTATTTCACTATCATGGTGATGATACAATAAAAGCAAATAACATTTGCCCGCAGTCAGTCCCTTGTGGAGGGGGAAGGCTGAAGCCTTGGCACTGTCAGAGGAGAAACTTGCCCCACTATAGAAAGACTTCACACTGTTCAGGTGACACATGAACATTTCCTGAGCTTTCTTTCTTTGTTCTTAAACTGTAGCATTGCTACAGAGGAGGAAACAAACAGCCAGTCTTTCTCTCCCTGGTTAGAACACACTGTAAATAAAGCCATTTGTTTTTCCAGTTTGTTTCTTAATTCCTTAAAGAAGCAATAGCCTTGTGAAAATATTTGTAGTTTCCATTTTTCTTGTGGTGTGTGTGTGTGTGTGTGTGTGTATTATGAATGTGTGTGTGTATGGTAGCAAGTAGGTGGGCTGAGGTATGTGTGAAGTTGTACACATGAATGTGTGAGACTGAGGCTCATGTCAGGAATCATCCTCCACCTTCCATTTTACTGAGTCAGGATCATTCAGTCAAACACAGAGCACACAAAAGTAATTAATCTCACTACCCACCTTCCTCTAGATCAAACTTGCCCCAGCCTTTGAGGGCCAAGCAATGTGGCAGTCATTCTTGGAAGCGAAGCATTTTAACCCCTGAGCAACCACTGAAGCCAGGGTTTGTTGATATTAAACACCACACTGTTACAAGGGAATATCCTGTATATGAGGTCAGCTTGGGAGACAAAACGGAGGTCAATAGTGCAAGACTCCCTGCCATATAATGAGTATAGATAGTTCTTGTTTGGCTTTACTTGCCTCCAAAGTGAAGAAGAAGGAGGAAGAGGAGGAGGAGCCAGGAATAAATGAAATATGATAAACCTAGACACACTGGAGACCTCTGAGCTTGATAATGTAGAAGGGGCATGGCTGTGCTGATATGAGCACAGGCAGAACTGCCAGGTGTGTTTCCCCACCTCTCCCCACACACCATAAATTTATCAGGTAGTTGGTTTCAATACAGACCTGGATCTTGGCCAAAGATGATGATAAGAAAGATATGACAGCTACCACAAAGGAAAAAAGTAGGTGACCATTGATGACAAGCAGATGTGAGTCCCCAAGTATGTCCTCTGGATGGAGCCAAAAGTGAAAGATGAAAAAAAGAGGAGAGGTAAGAGTGTGAAGTGTAGCTTAAACACCTTTCTGAAGAACATCTCCCCAGGGATGATAGACAAGGACGGTGATGTCACCAAGCAGTGCTGCACACCAGACATCTCCCCTATCAAATAGAGAACAGCAGTTACTCTTGCCTCCCCTAGTACCCAGTACAATGTCCTAGGATGTCGTGGACACCAAGGCAGAGGAGACACAGGAGGGAGTGTCCATAGCTGAAGACACTTATTGCAATCAGGATTCAGCAACTTCCATAGAAAACTTGATGAACTGCTCAGGAAAAGCAGATCTGCGGAGGTGAGGCTGGCAGCAGAGATTTTTGCCTCTGTCTAAGGAGCACATCCAATGAACAGATGAAACAGGTGCACAGCTCAGAAAGAGTGTCTCCATTCTGTAGATTGTCTCTTTACTGCATTAAATATTTTCTTTGAGGTACAGAGATTTTGAACTTTGTGGGGTCCCTTCTGTCAATCACTTGTTAATTTACTCAGCAACTGGGAGTTTTATTGAGAATTTTCTTGTCTATACCTTAAAGTTGTTTGTATTTTGGTTTTTACATTTCCTTAAATAGTTTTTTGCAGCTGGAGAGGTGGCTCAGCAGTTAAGAGCACTGACTGTTCTTCCGGAGTAGCTGAGTTTGATTCCCAGCATCCACACAGCAGTTAACAACTGTCTGCAATTCCAAGATCTGACACCTTTACACAGTAATACATACAGACAAAACATCAATTCACATAAAATAAAAATAAATATTTAAAAAAATAGTTTCTTAACTATCTGACATCAAGGTCTTTAACCCACTTGGAGGTGATTCATTGGAGGACAAGATATACAGATCTAGTATACATCTTCCACATGTGTGCACTCAGTTTCCCCAGCCTATTTGTTCTTTGTGGACCAAGTATGCTGAACCACCACTTTGACACATAAGACTTGCCCAACTTGTTGCAATAAAGACATGATTGATATGGAGACAACCAGACACTGTCTGATTGGATTTGAAACCTAATAAACAGAAGGGAATTCATATCTGATACCATATATCTGGTCTCTGGTCTAAAGCTTGTGGAGGTGGTGTGTTGTTGGCCCTAGTTGGGAGGCTGCAGCTGTTATTTTTCTAAGTGGACATGATGGACCTGTCAAATTAGATTTTATGATCTTGATTATACCATGGTTAATGTTGCCATAAGTTTAGACACAGAAGTTTTTTTCTTGTAGTGGGTTAGGGTCAAAAATATCAAATCTAGATATATTGATGGCAATAACCTTTATAATCACCAACATTTTGCCAATTATATTTCTTCTATCTTCTTGTGAGACGGATTATGGTGTACTAGAGCTAAATTAAAATCCATTTCATCCTAATATTTATAATTTATATAATCTTAGGATGCTGCATTTTATGTAATATTGTCATCTTATTTTATTAACACACATACAATATTATAACGATCAGAAAATCAGGCAATTATATTTTAGTGTAAGATGTGAATTGAAGTGCTGGCTGGTACAGACTGGGACCCAGGATCCTTTCACCTGGTAAACAACAATGCTGTAGGACAGATAAAAGGTGCTGGTGTTTGGGTCATTCTTTTGGAAAGGGGTATTAAATATGCCACAGTCACACGCTTGAGATACTGTGTATACATTACTTCATGGGGCTCCCATATGGATCTGTGATCCACAATACGCTCACTGCCATGCCAAGTGCCATTAAGAAGACAATAACTGAACAAATACAAGGCTCAGAACCTTTTCCACTTCTCAAAAGAAAAACTTGGACCCAGATAACATCTTTCTGGGGAAAAAAAACCCAGCAACAACAGTAATTGGTACATATTTGTAACAAAGGCTTTCTTTATATTACAGAAAATGTCTGGAGTGTAAGAGGCAGTCATGGTGAATGCAGTCATGCAGATATTTGACAAAGGACTTTCTCTTTCATTTTGTGGAAACTTTTGTGGATCAGTCTAGAGTCTCTTGTGCCTTCCAGATGACTACTATTCAAGCATCTATTTTTCAATTCAGAACACTCATGAGCTTAATGCCATAGACCGATATTTATATAAGATCGTATGGAGAGAATGGTGAGAATCTTGTCCTTGAAGTACAAGCTAAATAAACTTTTCTTTATGAAGTTAGCTTGCCTCATGTTTTTTGTCAAGTCAACACCATGACTGTAAACTTTTCTATCTAGCACATTACTATTTTTGTTGTTTACCACTCTTTATGTCTATTGATGCTGAAATTGCTCAAAATAATATAGAGTGGCTGATAGTCTCTGTTTAGAAGAAATTAATGCTCCAGCAAGACAGGACCGTAAATATGAAAAGAAAATAAATCAGTAGTATAAATATATCAGAGTATATAAAAGTGGTAATAACTGTTATTTTTCTATCAGAAAACTGCATAATAAATGGATTTTTTCAATATAATAATCCTGAGAGGTGCAGCATTGCAGGGCATCATCTAGCCCACTGACTACATCGTGTTTCTGTTCCAGAATACCACCGGCATGTCTTCTATCTACAGAAGGCTAATTTTCTCTAAAGAACTCATTCTGGATGGAAGCAGCATGCATGACTCTCTTATATTGTCTAGCATTTTATTGAATAAATCAATCAAACTACTACAAGGTTTAAATTATTTTTTATAAATGCTTCAAAGATAAAAAAGATCCTGAGAAATTTTATTTTTTTACAAAAAAAAAAAAAGTAGAAACAATAATGGAAAGTGTTCCTGTTGAACCTGAGATAATTATTTTATTTTTTAATTTCTACCTACTCTGACATATGTAATTTATAACTTAATTTCTTTGCATTTGGATTTCTCCATTCAATAGAGAGGATGGAAATCCTGGCTTTCTCAAAAGTTGTCATTTCATTTACAGTGAAAACTTTTCTGATATCTTTATATGTCAGCTTCATCCACATGCGTGGAAACACAACCACACAAGGCACAAAGAGAGGCCAATGACCTTGAACTCATGTCCCAAGGAAACCCAGTGGTGCTTTCTTTTCAACAACAAAATGATAATTTCATCATTTTGAAAATCAGGCCTTGGGGGCTAGAGAGATGGCTCAGCGGTTGTTCCAGAGGACCTGAGTTCTATTCCCAGCAATCACATGGTGGCTCACAACCATCTGTAATAAGATCTGACGCCCTCTTCTGGCCTGCAGGCAAAACACTGTATACATAATAAATTTAAAAAGAAAAAAGAAAAGAAAATCAGGCCTTCACCCACATTTATTTACATCATTTTGCATTTGAGATAGGAAAGACTCCCAGGCACTAAATGAAAAGTATTCAGAAGGACCACTTTTGGACACACATAAGTTTTAAAAGTGTCCTTGATGTTTTATAATGAGTAAATTTGGGTTTTGGAATGAGGTTCAGGTAGGGGGAGCATTTGTATTTATGTCTCATATGATATTTAATGTGCATAAATGAAACAATCAGTTATAGCAAAAACCTTCACAACTAACGGGCACATGTAGAAAAAGGGACTTTAAACTTGTCCTGGCTCATGTTTGTAATGTGCTCAATAAACATAATCTCAGGTGCTGAGCCTCATTTAAGAAGAGATTCAAGGAGAAGAAAATGACATGGTCTATGTGTTTGAAGTTAGTCCCCCTGTCATGTCACGGCTTGTCGCTTTTGGAAGGTGAAACCACTACTCAGATTGGTGGAGCACAGTGACATTTTACACCTCTAAAAACTATTGGGGGGGCTGGAGATATGTCTCAGTGGTTAAGAATACTGACTCTTCCTGTTTCAATTCCCAGCACTCACAGGGCAGCTCACAACCTTCTGTAATCCCATTCCGAGGGGCCCTGATGCCCACTTCAGACTTCCACAGACACTGCTTGCACATGGTATGCAGATGCTTATGCAAATAAATGCTCATAAACATAAAATCTAAAAAAATTCGAAAACCTAATGTCAATTTAGACTAGTGTCCTATCGAATCTGAAAGGACAATATAAATAAGTTCAGTACTCACTACAAAGTAACCTAGTAAAGGAGTGCAGTTCATTGGTGCAAGAGGGGAGATTGGCTGGCAGCATATATTCATGGCAGAATCTATGAAAAGCATCTGACTTCACCTGCTTTACAGGAGCTTTGAGACTGAACATTGGCTCATATACGGGAACTCGCTGATGAACGGTTCTAGTGTTTCAAATCAGATAAATCTAGTTCTGCCCATTTCCCCCCTTATATATAGAATTCTGGTAGAGTTCTAAGCCACTTGAGTTTTACAGTTATCAGATACCATGATCAGCTATCAGTACAAAAGATTTCTCTGCAATGAAGTGTTGTAGTTACTGTTATTTCCATGACCATAACAACCTTCCCTATGCAATTAAGTCCCCTCACTTGTTCTTTATAGACTAGAGATTCCATGTCAAGTGCAGAGCCCCAGGACAGAGCTCATCAGAATTTTGGAGCCTGTTTATTTTCATTAAATAATTTCTCACAGCCAAGTCTCACAGCCACAGTGCAAGACTGTGAACCACTAAGATTATACAGTATATAAAGTGATGTTCTGACACATGTATATACACATGTGCCCCACATCCACAAACACATACATTGTGAATTGTTAAAAAAATAAATGACCAACATGTTTACATGTTCATTGTTCCTTTTCACAGTGCTAACTACTGTGTGTGTAAATCAGATCCAGACTCTTTGACTCTGTGAATCTCTCTCAATCTTTCTCCCATCTTATTTTTTAGTATTTATTTACTATGTATACAGTATACAGAAGAAAGTACCAGATGTTATCATAGATGGTTGTGAGCCACCATATGGTTGCTGGGAATTAAACTCAGGACCTTTGGAAGAACAGTCAGTGCTCTCAACCTCTGAGCCAGCTCTCCAGCCCTCTCCCCTGTCTTTATACATTTACATCCTTCATATGTTGATCTTTGAAGGATTCCACATAGATTATATGAACTCATTGAAACCAGATGCTTTATGAAGAAATCTGCTAAATGCCAAATAAACAATAGGTTAGATAAAATACAGAAATATCTAGAAAATTTGTATCTGTTACTTGGAAAGTTCATAATGATCATTTGAAAAATAAATTTTGTCTAAAAGAGAAACACAAAGAGAGGATGAGAAAAAGTAATATAAAGGAGGAGAAGGGGTAGAGATAAATAACACTAAGGATGTTTGCAAAGACTACAGGGAAACTTTATCAGCTTAGTGGATATTATATACTGTTTATCTCTATGTTTATATATATATATACACTTAAATATAAACATATATCACATACACACACAGTTTAAATATTGTTACCTCACACAGGGGATAATAATCTTCCTAGAAGTCAAGGACTAATAACAACCCTAGTGCCTAGCAAGGAACACTGCTTTTTGAGTTATTGGCCAAAGATGTCCAAAGAGCCCCAGAACAATATAGGCTACAGCCATCAACCCTTGGTTACCTCCCAGACTGTGAAGGCGAGACCCTCTGGCTAAAGATATCACAAACTCCACATGAAGGACTTGGGGAAATCAAGCTGAGTGTTGATCTGGAAGCCTCCTCCCTGAGAGCTACCTCTTAATAGTATTATATGATGTACACACTGCTAAGGGAGAAAAGCAAGCAGTAATTGTATCCAGCTGCAAAGCCTATGAACCATATGGTTGACCTGGCAAGATATCTCTAAGGGTTTAACAGTGGCACATATATCTTGGGGATAATCAATAGCTATCTAATTGGATATAAGGGATGGTCAATGGAGAAAATTCATGCCTGGCCCTATAAACCTAATCAAGATCCCATAGATGGAAATGTCATAGGCTGTAGAGGAGAAGCCTACTACTGTCATTTTCCTAAATCAATATAGGTTTAAATGCATTCCTAATACTTATGCTCATACCCATGGATAAATATAGCTCTTAACCATTGTGGTAGTTTGAATGAAAATAGTCCCCATAGGCTTGTAGGGAATGGTATTATTTGAAAGTTTCAGGGCATGTGGCCTTGTTAGAGTAGGTGTGGTCTCTTGTTAAAGGAAATGTGTCACTAGGGGAGGGCTTTCATGATTCAGAAGCTCAAGCCAGGCCCAATGTCACTCTCTTCCTGCTGCCTGCTGGTCTGGATGTAGAACTCTCAGATACTTCTCCAGCAATATGTCTGCCTGCACACCCCCATGATTTCTGCTGTGACAATAATAAGCTAAACCTCTGAACTGTAAGCTAGCCCCAATAAATTATTTCATGTATTTTTTTATTGCTCTGGCCCCTCAAAATTCAGAGGGCTCCTATTCTTTTTTATTACTCTGAGTATACCAAAAGTCATAATGGCAGGAAATCCTAACATTCTAGGTTTCTGCTGTCAGCAAGGGAATGATGATAATGATGATTGTATTTATTTATTATGAATAAAGTCTCTTTTTATCCATGTATCCCCTTGTTCAAACTCCCGTCCCTCTCCTGCCCCTCCCAGTCACTCTCTCTTATCCCCATCTCCTTATCTCCTCCCCAGCAAGGGCAGGAGGTCCCAAGTTTCCAAGGTGGCTTACTTCAGCATCCACTCCAGGCAGATCTGCTTTCCTCATCCCAACATCAAGACTGGGTCAGGTGTTCCGTTGGAGGGAATGGGCTCCAAGGTGCCAGTCCAAGGTGCTTCAGATCCCAAGCTGTTCAGTGGTTGTGGTTTGCAGCTTGGACATGCTTTGCTTTTTGTTTAAAGTCCACTAGTGAGTGAGTACACCCCTGCTTATCTTTCTGGGTTTGTGATACCTCGCTCTGGAGAATATTCTCCAAATCCATCCATTTGCCTGCAAATTTTAGGATATCATTTTTTTCTCACTGCTGAGTAGTACTCCTTTGTATAGATGTACCACAGTTTGTTAATCCATTCTTCAGTTGAGGGGCATCTAGGTTGTTTTCAGGTTCTTGCTATTACAAATAATGCTGCTATGAACATAGTTGAGCTAATCCTTTTGGGGTGGAAATGTCAAGGGTATATGGGTAGTTGCACTCCTCTGCTAGAACCTCCAAACAAGCTCTCAAGGTTCGTGTATTTCTTTATAAGAGTTACTATGCTCATTGCAATAAACCCTAAATAAAATACTCCTCATCCAAAAAAAAAAAAATCTTCCTTTGAGGCAGACAAAGGCTAGTACGGAGATCTTAAGAGAAAATGGCGCATCCATACACACCAAAAGTTCCAGAAACTTTTCAAAAGAGGGGTCAAAGGACCAGCATACCTGCTGAGAGAAAGTGTCTCTTAAACATGACAGGGGTAGTATACCCACAAAACTTCACAAATATGCTTTCCTGCACAAGACCAGCATATTGACCACACCAGGAGATATGTCAGCATAGACCAATGGAAATTTCTTACAAGGCCCCATCCATAGATGAAGAGCTACAGGTGAGAAAGGAGGGGACAGGGAAGGGGGAAAATTTTGTAAGGATAGTGCACTCATATATAAAATTCTTTAAAAAGTAAAAATGACAGCAAAAAATGTTTTTTTTAAAAAATATGTACAGTCCCAGAGTGGAGGAGAGCAAGAGAAAGAAACCTTAATGGGCCAAGAGCTGCTCCTGACAGAATGGTGGGCCCAGAACAGATCTTAGGAGGAAGCTTCTTACAACTTACAACATACCTAACTAAGGCAAAATATAAACCCATGTTTTCAGAGCACAGTGCATTAGTAGCCTATTGCTTTACATATGGGACAACGTAGTTATAAAATGGCACTTAGAGCTTCCATGCAATTGAAACTCAATGTCTTCGGAGGATGCTTACATGTGCTGGAGACATCTAGATGTGTGGGGAGCAGGCTTGTATCCACACAAACAAGACACAGCTGTGGAAAGCTGTATGGAGAAATGAACAGATAGGAATTTCACAACACTCAGGAATGTGGTTCAGATCAGCCGGCAGCATCATTGCTTCCCCTGGTTCTCAGAAAGCTCCCTCTTGTTTTTTTTCTTATAGGAAGCAGTTTGTGAAAAATTCACAAGATGAAGTAAAAAGAGTATCAAAGAAAGCATCACCTTGGCCCCTTTTATGTGAGAGGACCTATGTACTGAGCTCTGGATCAAGTCATGATCTGGGATCCAGATCTACTTCTTTGTGAGATATCACTATTGAAAGCTACACATCCCAAGCACTTCTCAGGGCTGGGAGGAGGGGTGACAAGCTCCTTAGGTGCAGTACTGTCTACCAAGTGACAGCCCAAAGATGCTTTACCTGTACATTTGTTCAACTTCCTCCATAGCCTTTTTTTGACTGTGAAAGGGGGTTTGTATCTACTAATAGGGTCCCCTTCTGACCCTCTATCAACTCAGTAACTGTCCTTCCAAAAGGGTTACATCCATGAGCCATTACCAGATGTCCTTCCTGCTCCGAGCTCTTCCCATCCTAGACACACCTCAATTGTCTGACTTGTCGCTCCTCTGTTCTAGTCCACATACCCCCTGGACAAGAATGAACAAGTACCCTATGCACAGGTCTGGAGAAATGGAAAAGTCTGGACATGAGAAACTTCAGTTACTGTTTGCTTTCCCATTTCACACACTGCTGTAGACACAATTAAAGCCTAATTAACACTGGGGTAATTTCTGGGACAAAGTGATGACATAATTGTGGAGGGAAAGGGAAGGTCGTACTTCAGGGACAGATTCTTCTGAGATTTCCTTCTTTGTGTCAGCACTGCAATTGCAAGCTTGAGTTCCTAGAGACACTTTGTGACAGCCAAGGCTCCGCCAGCCCTAAAGGTACAAGTGCAATTCAGGAGAGCTCACCTTCCAGGACTAGCTCAGAACTCACTGCACCACAGCTGCCAACATGAGTAGACCTGGAGCTCTCTGGTTTACACACACATGCCACAGAAATTTCCCTCTGAAGAGTAAATGTTAATTTCTTTTTGAGTATGCCAGGGAGTCGAGACAGGGTTTGAAAAATTTAAGACCCTCCCTTTAACTGTCTATATTTAAATTTATATGACTGAGCCAAGAACTTGAAGGAGACCACCTCCATCACCTGCCACTCCACTAACGCTTGAACATCCATCTGAGTCCAAGATTATGCATCTTTAGAGAGTTCTGAAATCTTGTCATAGATCCTCAAAATACACTCTTTTGGAAAATAGAAAGAAAATGTGTCTGTGTTTCTAGACAAAGCTAAGTTTTCTTTGGCCTAATTTTTCACCTATTTGATGGTTCTGTTGCCAGAATTAATTACATACGTTTCTTCACCTGATTTTTGGTGTATGCTGTGTTTTAAATGGATCATCTTTCTCTTTTTCCTATATTCTTAAGTCCCATGTACATTGAGTTGAAGTTGAAGGTGGTATTTGGGCATACATCCTTAACATCTCCCTATCTCCATGCATGTTATTGTACATATATAAATCAGCCTCAATTGGTACTTGCCTATTTATTGAGGGCTCTTTTGTCAGGAAGTTGTTCTTTTGAGAATTCTTGCTATTTTGTCAGGTTGTTTGTTTAGAATCATTTGAGGGCAACTCCTTTAAATTTAGCTCAGTATTGATTATAAGGAGCTCTAATCTCATTTTTATTTGAGGCTCAAGGGCCTGGGATGGATGTACTTTCTGCCTATGCAGTCTGGTATTATCTGTATGGTACCTTATTCATCAAGCAGAAAGTAAGGCATATCTTCTAAAATAGTTTTCTGTAATGTTCCAAAGGTTATTTGGAGAATAAGAACTGTAGCTCAGAGGTAGAGTGTTTATCTTGATGTATGGACCCTGAAATTCAATCCCCAGTGCTTCCAAAAAGAAAAAAAAAAAGACATAGAGTAATATTTACCCCTCCATCCTCTGACATTCTTCATTTTACTCTACGGTAATTAAAAAAGTAACTACTTAGATATCTCAAGTGAATAATAAATCTGATTCTGAGCTATAGATGGCTGGTAAGGTGAGAAAGCTGAAGAAGTAATAACCCCTAGAAACGCAACAAAAAATAGACAAAAGAAAGTATTTGATGAGTCCGTAAAGGCATTGAGGTATATAGGGTGACAAAATAATTAATTAATCATCTTATAGTCCAGAATTACTATTTAAAACTAGTATTTATTACTAGTTAAAACTGGTTACACCCTGCACTGAATAACAGATTCAGGGTTGGGTAGGCTTTCACAGTGCACTGGTACTGTCTCTACACTTTGTCTGAAGAAACAAGGATCAAAAGGCAGCAATTAATGTGCCTGAAGACATGGGTCTGTCTAGTACCAAGCAAACAGCTGTGTTGCCAGAAATCTTCAGGACAAAGAAGTCTGTTCATTCATTTAATAATTAGAAGGTAATAGAGGTCAGGGAGAAGAAGGCCAAACAAGATAACTTACAGAATCTCATTCTACACATGCAAATGCATGCACAGTGCAAAATACTAGAGATAGGCTCAGGCATTAGCTCAACTATGTTCATAGCAGCATTATTTCTAATAGCAAGAAACTGTAAACAGCCTGGATGCCCATCAACTAAAGAATGGATTAACAAACTGTGGTACATCTATACAATAGAGCACTACTCAGCAGCAAGAAAAAATGATATCCTAAAATTTGCAGGCAATTGGATGGATTTGGAGAATATCCTCCTGAGCAAGATATCACAAACCCAGAAAGAGAATCAGGGGATGTACTCACTCATTAGTGAACTTTAAAAAATAAAAGATGTCATTGTATACAAGAGCTCAAGGCTAAATGACACAATGTCTTACTTCTGCACTGATGGCCTCTGGCAGGGGTGTGAGTGAGAATAGATTTGTTTTCTTTAAGGGTATGGCCACAGGGAGTTTAATTAAGCTCCAGTAAGTAAATGAGCAGCATGAATGAGCATTCTAATAAATGGGCAGATCATAAGAGTGGGTAGGAATCTGAGAGGACTGATAACTGAGGTTGATGGGGGTGCATGATGTAAAATCACCAAACAATATATATATGAAAGAAAGAAAGAAAGAAAGAAAGAAAGAAAGAAAGAAAGAAAGGAAGAAAGAAAGAAAAAAAGAAAAGCTGGCAAGTAACAAGCCAAGATAAAGTCAGGCATTTATAATTAAGAATAAGCTTTTTGTGTGTGATTTATCTGGGAGCTGGGTGGTGGTCCTCGCAAAAAGCTAGAGTAAAAAATAACCAACTACAGTATATATTAAACTGAGTTTGTGGTGGGTTTTTAGCCTTTGCATTTTCTAGCTTAGCAATTTGAGCTACAGATTTTGAACCCAGGACATCACCTTTCCAGTGATCATGGATCTCCTCATAACTGGCATTGGCCCTGTTGGCTTCCACAAGCTTAGCCAGAGCTCCTTTGTCTTTTCAGTTAGCAGTGATACATGTGTCCTGTGGACCAGCCACCCTGCTCTTCCCCTTGACGAGAAACATGTGGAAAGCAGGGAGAACACTATCTTAATGGAGTCTGTCATTACCAATTATACCTTCTTGTTCTCCACTACATAGTGACAGTATTGCCCTCTGTTTGAAAGACAGATGGTCTTTGTAAGAATGTACTAAGTCTTTCTAAGATAAACTATAACTCAATATCAAATAAGAGGCAGATCATTTTGTAAAACACAGTTTATCCTAGATTCAACTGATAACTTGTCTCCTTGTGTAAATTTATGACCTCCAACAATAAATCAGTCAATGACCTTCTCATATATACTGACCATTGTTATAGGACAGAATTATTCTTTCACTGGACTTCTGTTGGGTGTGAGGATCCTAGTTGCTGTTTAATGGACAAAGAAGGAAACAACACATGAAAAACCTTGAGCCACTAAGATACCTACAGCAAAGGAAAATCTCTCGCTCCCAACTGTGTATCTGAGACTTTCTCAGAAAGTGGAATCTCCATAGATGGATGACATTTGTCATACCCTCATGTGTATAACAGGTCAAAGGAAAAAACAGGCTGTTGTTTTCTCTGTGCAAGAGAGAAAAAGTCCTCTAAGTCACAGCTTCAGAACTTTGTGATAGTGAAGAGGACTGGGGACACAGTAACTCAACACAGAGACCCAGCTACTCTTCAGTTCCTCGCTGCATGTCCTTCTATTAAAGTAATTAAACTCAAGACTATACTTTCAGGGATCATTTCTATAGCTTGTTACATAAACTAATTATATTCTAATTAAGTGTCAAATAGCTTCTAGGACAAACCTATGTAGTAATTGTTAAGGGAGAGTGGCTCCCCAGGGATGAGATTCTGCAGAGGGCTTCCTTCTCCCCTACACACAGCGAACTGTGAAAACTGAAGCCCAGTGACAGGTTATTGAAGACAAGACTTCTACAAATCCAGAAGATTCAAATACAGCCCTAGCATGCTCTCCTGACAGAGGACTCACCCAGAACCTGTCTTCCACTGCAGCTATGGCAGTGAGCACACCTGACCACTCTTTGATATTCCTCCCTGGGGCTGGAAAATTTCTCTCTGAAGCACATTAGTTCATTTTTCCTTGACTGTGAAGCATGGAGCTCTATGAACCTGATCTCCACAGGTATGTAGCACAGGCTGGAAAAAACAGCTAAGTGCCAGGCCTCCATGCTTAGGAGCCAGTGCCTTTGAAGCTCAGGGAGGTTTTTTCCATGTATTGCCTCTTTCCTTTTGAGGAGGACTAAGAATGACACAGGGGCATTTCCAGCACCAAGGGGAAACAAACCAAAGCCACCTCTCCTCTCTAATCCTCTGCTTTCACATGTATCATGACTGACATCATCATCAATTTTCGAAAAATTTCTCCATGGCATATTTGTCTCTTACATATGAACAAACTTTGTCTTTACCCTTTAATACACATTAATTCTACAACTCAGCCTCGTGTGTGTATGTGTGCATGCATTTATCCTGAATGTTTTTCTGCACACACCCTCAAAGTCTCTCCTATTCTCATGGATGACATACTATACTTCTGAGTCACCTCAGACAAAGCTATGTACAATTAGTATTGAAAAATATCCTCTATCTTAGCCAGATTATGAGTTAATATAATCCATTGTAAAATAGACTTACTTTTATTTTTTTAAAAAAAAAACAATTACTGTTGCCTTTTTTAGTTCAGAAAACTATGTGTGAAATGGGCACAGCTGCCTGCCTGAGTTGTTACATAGCTCAATGGAAAGCATGCCCTTTTAAGTAGTTTCCAATAAAAATTCAATTATTATTTAGGAAAGTAATTGCCTGCTTTGCTCCCTGCTACTGTTTAAAATTTTCAGACAAGAACTAATGGAAGCATTGTAATAAGTGTTTCACTGCTTAACCTAAATCTGATTTGGGGTTCTGAGCCCTCACTAGCATTAAGGTGGAGATCCTGGGAAGATGGGAATCCAGACCAAATCACAGAAACATGGAAGCATTTGTTAGTGGCATGAGAGTATTGGAGAATAGTCTGAAAACTGTTCTTTTAAGATTTTAGATCTCGGGGGCTGGAGAGATGGCTCAGCGGTTAAGAGCACTGAGTGTTCTTCCGGAGGACCTGAGTTCAATTCCCAGCAAAACCACATGGTGGCTCACAACCATCTATGATGATATCTGTATACTGTACCCTCTTCTGTATACATAATAAATAAATAAACATTAAAAAAAAAAGATTTTAGATCTCTGACCAAATTTTTAATCAACTCTCATTTAAACATACTAGTTACAGCTGTTCTTACTGAAATGGCTGGTGTTTCATTGCACTCTGAGCTGTGAATTGAACAGCCTGCTTTGTTCAATGCATGGCTGCAGAATATAATCTCTCATTTTTCAGTCAAGGAAACTGAGGCTGGAAGAAACTCCCTGATGTTTCCACTCATGAGCTGTGTCAGCTCAGACTTGTGTACAAGCCAATGTTCACACAATGTTCTTGCTGTCAGTGGTCTTGAAGATAGAAGATAAAAAGCAGGCATAGTAGAACACACCTCTGAAATACAAAGATATCTTAAACCAAAAATACAGTAACTAGAGACAGGTCATTAAACAGGTCTTTGCTACTATATTCATTTTAAAATTAAAACCACATAGTAACAACACAAAAGGTGTTACAGAAGAAAAGTCTCCAGCTCTGGAAGATGCTAATGCTGATGCAGTAAGATAGGGTTGTTTTGTTTCCTATTGATTTTTGTTTTGTTTTTTGAGGTGTTCTAGTGGTTTCTTGGGGGTGGGGTTTCAGACAGGGAATTATTATGTAACTGTGACTGACCTGAAACTCTCTATTTTTCCCAGGCTGAACGTGATTACAGTGAATCCACAGTAATTCCCCTGCCTCGCTCTTCTTGAGTGCTGGGAGTACAGAAGTGAGATATCATGCTTGACATAATTTTTTTAAAGAAGTGTCTGTTCACTAGGTGTGCAGGAGCGGAGGTAAAGGCAAGGTGCAGGTGTAGGGAACTGAGCCACAAAGGGGGTAACAAAAGTAAATAGAATATGCAAGATGACATTTGAGTTGCTAAACATTTGAGTTTATTTCAACATCTGCTGAGATTCAAAATACATGAAACATGTAAACATGTGAAAATATGGTTTAATTTTGATAATATGAAAGTCTATTTGCTAATATAACTCTGTTTTGTAATTTCAAATATTTTTAGCTTCCTCCACAGATTCCACATAAAGACTAACAAGAAAGTAAAGTAGAATTTTTTAGAGAAAAAAATTTCCATTACACAACAGGGCTGTCTTTTATATACCAGAAACACATTATGACATAAAATATATTTTATAGATATATATCATTTCCTCAAACTCTACTTAGACACTCTCTAATTTTTTGCCCATGAAGTCAGAAATGGTTTTGAATATTAGTGAAATAACAATATTCCTTATTATGACTGGACTTGGCACTATGGCAAATATTTCTGTTTGTGTGACTCACATAAGCACTTTTGTGGCTTCTGAGAAGAAATCTATACATCTTATTCTCATCCACTTGGCTTTTACAAATATTATAATGCTTTTTTGCAAGTGCATGCCGACAACAATTGCAGCTTTAGGTCTGAGACACTTCCTAGGTGATGTAGGCTGTCACATTATTGTATATGTAGAAAGGATGGCCCGGGGCCTCTCCATCTGCACTAGCAGTCTCCTCACGGTGGTTCAGGCCATCACCTTGAGCCCCAGAGCCTCCTGGTGGGGGAGGCTCAGACTGAGGTCGACAGGGCAGGTGCTTCTCTCACTGTTCTTCTTTTGGATTCTCAACTCCTTGATCAGCATGAACCTCCTTCATTCCACCAGAAACAGAAGCACAAATACATTACAGCTGAGTAAGAATAATGAATATTGTTATTACAAAAAAGAAAATCAGGAAATAAACAGCATGTTTCTCCCTCTGATGGTCCTGAGAGATGCTGTGTTTCAGGGTGCCATGGGAGGGGCCAGTGGCTACATGGTATTTCTTCTCCACAAGCATCACCAGCATGTCCTCCACCTTCAGAACTCCAAGATTCTCCACAGAACCCCGCCTGAGCTGAGAGCTGCTCAGAGTGTCCTCCTTCTGATGCTCTGTTTTCTTTTCTTCTATTGGACTGATTGTGTGGTTTCTTTATATTTATCTCTCTCTTTGAGAAATGACTCCTTCACAATGCATTTTCAAGAATTTCTGACCCTTGGTTATGCAGTCCTCAGCCCATTCATGTTGATTCACAGGGACAGACATCTGGCTGACTGTTGGCAAGCCCAGTAAGATTTGAGAAGTCATGTTGCTTTGATCTCTTCAGAAAAGGTTTGATATGGCTGTTAGTATTTTCTATACCTTGTACATATTTTTTAATCAGGTAAGAAAAACTTAAGCAGGTAAAGATAGTCTCACACAGTACGGCTGGTGGCAAGCAGTCTATATCTGACACAAATATCGAGGGGAGCTGGAGGGGCCCAAGTATCTTCTCATTTTCTATCACATCTTCTTTTAACATTTGGTGTGAACTCTGCATAGATAGATGGAGGTTATGGTGTAAACTCTGCATAGATAGATGGAGGTCATTTGGTATGAACTCTGCTTAGATAGATGGAGGTCACTCACTGTGAACTCTGTATAGATGCAAGTCTCTCTCCATTGAGCTTCAGGCAGTGAAGATCAGCAGAGCAATGTGTCAGCACCTGCACAAATTACTGAAGTAGATCTCTTTGACTCAGGAAGCACATTTCTAGAAGCTAATCCTTCAGATACACATGTTCACTGAAGAAATACAATTTACAAAATGATAGACATCATTTCAAACACATTACCTAAATATTAAACAAGAAGTGCATTTGTTAGCTACTCGAAAATACTCAGGGGCTGGGGGAGTAATTCAGTGTCAGAGTGACTTCCTCCATAGACAAGACCCAGACTCAACCTCCTGAACCACAACAAAGAGAGCAACACAACAGGAAATGCATTGCCAAGTATCCACACTTACATGAGAAGTTTATGACATTTACGACTCATGGAGTTTCTCAGCACAAAAAGGCACCGTCACCAAGGCTGACAACCTGAGCTTGATCTCCAGGTCCCATGTGGTTAGAGTAGTAAACTGATTCTCTTAAGCTGTCCTCTGACCATGGATCACGTATGCCCCACATCCACAAATAAATGTAATTTTTAAAAAAAAAAAATCAATGATTTTTGGTATGATATTTATGCGATGATAAATAAGCTTGAAATATATTGATATGAAATAAAATATTCAAGTGGGTTTTAATTTAATAAAATAAAAAACATGAAAATAATAAAATATAATACATCTTTAATTAGATTTGCTCTTCATTATCTACAAGAGTAAAAAAGACTACATCAGTTTTTACATTTGGGAAAAACTAGATAAATAGAAATTTAATAAGTATTTCCTTCTACCTTTCTGAGCTTTTGTTTTTAAAAAAAAATATGAGGAAACTAAAGAGAGAGGTCAGCAGTAAAGATCACATACTGCTCTTACAAAGGACCCATGCTTGATTCTGAGTACATCAGGTGGCTCACAACTGCTTATAACTCCAGGACTAGCGGAATGTGGCACCTCTGGACTTCTCAGACACCTGTACTCATGTGCACAGATATACACATATAATGAAAAATTAAAATAAATATTTTGGTTATTGAATTTTTTCCATCTTGTTTTTGAGACACTGTTTTTTATTTAATTTCAGTTGCTATACTTTAATTGACAGCTGTCCTAATCAGCAACTGAAACTCAACAGATTCCAACAGGGCTGCAGCCAGCAGGAATTCTGTTCCCTCAGGGACTGCTCTTGACACCACTAAGGGAAACTTTATCTAGATCACTGCCTTCTTTAAAGAACAAAATTCTTCTCTTTCAGAAAGGTTGGCTAGCAAGTAGTTAACCTTCTTGCTAGAATCTCCCCCAAACGAGGGAGTTCTGCTCTGCCCCACTTAAGAACTCTCGATACACATGGTTCCTCCCTACAACTTCCTGTCAGCTAACTGTTGACTCAGCCTCCTGACAGCAGATTAATTTTATTTAATCAAAAAAAAAATGTGACAAGTATTTCATCATTAAACGAATATTCCACAGCATAAACAAATATAACACAACCTAAATTAATATTCCATAATAAGACAGTCTTGTGTAACCCACATTAGCCCCAACTTGCTTTAAAGCAGAGGCTGGCTGTCTGAATTAGGGGTTTATTGCTGTGAAGAGACGCTATGACCACAACAACTTTTATGAAGAAAACCATTTAATCAGGACTAGCTTACAGTTCAGGGGTTTAGTCTGTTATCATCATGGTGGGAAGCATGGTAGCATGCAGGCAGACACAGTGCTAGAGAAGAAGCTGAGAGTTCCCCATGTCAATCTGCAGGCAGCAAGAAGTGAGTGTCACACTAGACCTGGTTTGAGCATTTGGGATCTCAAAACCCACCCCCTATTGACACACTTACTCCAGCAAGGCCTCACCTCCTAATCTTGCCTTTCCCTATGAGCTAATGGGGGCCATTATTATTCAAGTCACCACACTAGCCTTGGATGCTTAATTTTTCTGCCTCAAACTTTCCAACTGCTGGAATTAGAGGTGTATGTCACTAATACCTGGCTCAGATATGTTTTGGTGGCTGTGTTGAAGAGATATAGGAATGGTGTTGGTCAATGTTCCTATTGACAGCTAGCTTTTCAAACTGGCAGAAGGTGGGGAAGAGCCAAGGTAGAATCTTGCACAATGGGGAATTTCCCTGCTCTGCTGAGGATATAATGGGAAAGAAACATGGAAGGTCTTCTGGCCTACTGTAAAATATTTATGTGTGGTTTTGTAGATATGTACTGTTTCTAAGAGTCATCGACTGCATTTAAGATAAGTGTAGTTTTGTTCTTTATGATCCAGCAATCCCAACTGGATCTATATCCAAAGGAAATGAAATCAGAATGTTAGAGACACTTACACACTTATGTTTAGTCACAAAAGCATTCATTATTCACATGGATTCAACCTAAGTGTCTGTCAATAGATCATTACATAAAGCTGTCATATATAAACCAAATGAATTATCATTTACCTACAAAAAGACAGAAATCCTCACAGTTTAGGTGGGAACAGGAAGTGAGGAGCAATAGAGAAAAGGAGATGGAGAAAGAATCAACAAAAACCCAGCAGGTATTAAAATGCCATAATGAAGAAAATTATTCTGCATGCTGAAAAAAAATATTCAAATAGATAAACAAATAGATAATAATATCACCACAAAATAAATTATAACATGAATAAAAAGCAAAGCATCCAACCCACAATAAAGGTGGTGATGATGGAGAGAAAAAAAACAGCTCTTTAATAGCCTAAAAGGGAAGAAGAGAAGTGATGAAGATGAGAACGAGGGCAAGAAGATGAAGATGAAGGAGAAAGAGAAGAGGAAGACACAAAGAAGAAATAATTAATCCTGGCATTTGGCACAATATGAAGAACCAGGAAGACAGCAGTGAAATAAATCAGACACTGAAAAATGCCACATGATTTCAGCTATTTAAGAGTTTACAGTATTCTTAACATGATAGAACAATGGGACCAAGAATGGGGACTCAGAGTTTGGGAAGATACTGGTCAAAGGTCAGAGAGTCAGCACTTGCTTCACAGTCATGAGGTTCTGGGCCCAAACCAAGAAAAGGGGGAAATTAATCAGTTAGACAAGAGGAATGTACTCCAGAGACCAGTTAAACAGCATTGTAACTATGATTACTATGATTAACAACAATATACTACATATATTTTTATGTGTATGCTTGTTTTTCTGGTATGTATGTGTGTATGTGCTCCACATGCACATCTACTGCCCACAGAAGTCAGAACTTAGATAACTGAGAGCTGCCATGTGGTTATTGGTTATTCAGTAATGTGAGTTTTCTGCAAAAGCTCTTAACAACTAAGCCATTGTTCCAGTCCCCACAATGTACTTTATCGTTGACAATTGCCGAGTACATTTTGTCTTCCTACCACAGGGGGAAAAATTTAAAGCATGTAAGATAATGCATACATTACAGATTCAAGTTAGCCATTCCACAATCTATTTGTATTTCAAAACAGCTGAACTTGGTAATACATACTTGTATCACTTGGAGGCTAAGATAAAAAGGTCACAAGCTTGAGGCCAGCCTGAGTTACCTAGCAAGGCCTTCTCTCAATAAATATATAAATATAATAAAAAGAAACAAAGAAAATGAAAAAAATCAACCTATCCTATTTACAAATATATTTGTAAACCATACATTTTATTAAGGTTTAACATCAGGGACTGGAAAGATGGTTCAATGGATTTTGCAGAGGACCTGAGTTTGACTCCCAGCTCCCACATGGTACCTAACAAATATCTGTAATTCCAGTTGCAGGTTATCTGACACCCTCTTCTGTCATCTCCTACACAGCCTGGTTCTGAAAACCTGAGTGAGTGCAATGAAGGAAACACATATAGACACATATACAGGGACTAAGTGGGCTGCTGTGGAGAGCTAGGTGCAGCCATGCCTTAAAGATGGCACTGGCTTCCGCCCTCCACCTTCCACATGGTGAGTGCTCTCAGTGGCAAACAATTCCTTATATGGCTAGGCTGAGGATCTGGCTTGCTTCCGCGTACCTGGACCTATAGGTAATGCCCATGTAGCGTACTGGGGTTGGCTGCCCAGAGGCTGTTTAGGCTGCGGGTGGGTTTCCCCCACCCCCCAGAAGCAGAATGAGAGATAAGATGTAGTAAGTCAGTCAGTCCCCATCATAAGTAAGTAAGTTAGAAATCAGAATTCAAGGTTCCTGAATAAAACTGCCGAAGAAGAACTGTGTGTCGCGTCTTCCTTGCGGGACAAGGCAGTCATGACAGGCTGCAAGCATTCTGATTGAGTGGACCCAACTACTTAGCCTATTTTTATGTACAGCGCAGGAGGAAGGGTTAGCTGGACTCTGTAGGAAGAAAGATGTCTTTGTAAGTTATGTCCAGCTATAAACATATGGAAGAAAAACCTCCATGTAAATACTTGAACTTGTCACACTGTCAACATTCCTACACAGAACAGAGGACCACTTTGCCAGTTCCAAGCCTGACCTGTACAGGAACCTGTACCATAGACCTGAGACATTATGGGTGTAAGGAAAAAAGAAGTCTATTTTAGACTAACACACATGTAAGATTCTGCAATTGCTGGTAAGGAGAAAAGTATAAACAAGTTTTTAGTCAAAACAGGAATAGGATGAATTTCTTAAGAAGCTTACTTAGGAAATTTAGGTTACATAGGAATACAAAAATAAATGAAGGAACTCCAACCTAAGACGACATAGTTAAACTAAGTGGCTGACATCTGCTTTTGTAAGACTGCTTGGCCCTTCCTCTTCTCTAAAAAGTGTACAATTTGTCGTTTCCCTTGAGAAGTGACCACCATCAGTATCCACCTAGTGTCTTAGCAAAGGTTTCTGTTGCTGTGATGACATAAAGCAACTTGTGGAAAAAAGGATTTACTTCACTCACAGTTCCATGTAACAGTCATCAGAATTGTGAGGTCAAGAACCTAAGCAGAGCAGAAACATGGAGGCTGGTGCTGACATGGAGCCACAGTAGCATGAATTCTCATTGGTCTTAAAAATAAAAACCTGGAGCCAAATATCAGGGTAAATGCTGAAAGATCAGAGAGACAAAGGAAAAAGGCACAGCCACCTCTCACTTCTACAACTTATTAGCCAAAAAGGGCTGAGCTCCTACCTCCAGCCTTATATTCTTCTCTCTGACCAGCAATATCACTTTCTGCCTCCACCTCCCAAATACTAGGATCAAAGGCAGGAGACCCCAAGTGCTGAGCTCTGTTTTTCTTTTAGACTAGATCAATTTCATGTAGCCCAGGGTGGCCTTGAACTCCTAATCTTCCTGCTTTTTCCTTACAAGTGCTGGGGTTAAAGTTGTGTGCCACCACTGCCTGGCTGCTGTGGTTGACTAGTGGCTAGCTCTGCCTTCTGATCTTCAGGCAAGTTAGAACACAAACAAAATACCAGCAGAAACCATAGAGGAATTCTGCTTACTGACTTGCTCCTCATGCCTTATTCAGCTGGCTTTCTTATTAAACTCAGGACCACCAGCCCAGGAGTGACTTTACTCACGATGGGATGCCCCACTACCCCAGTCCCATCAATTACTAATTAAGAAAATACCCTATAGGTGGATCTTAAGGAGTCATTTCCTCAATTGAAGTTTCCTCCTTTAGGATGATTCTATCTTCTGTCAAGCTGTCATAAAAATGAAACTAGCTAGAACACTAAAGATGCAAGAAGGGACACATACCACTGACAACCAACAGCTACCTAATTGGACTTAAGTCCCACTCAGCAGGAAGGAAATCATGCCTGGTGCTACACCTAGGCCAGCTTCTCAGGGAATACCAAGGTTGTGACCCTCAGAAAAGAATCTCCTACCACCGTTTTTGCTAGACCAGCATCACTCCTCACTACATTAGAAATCTTATCTGTGTACCCACAGATTAATGTACCTAACACCTCTCATCAAAGAAGCCTCTCTATACAGCACATGGAAACAATCACACACACACACACACACACACACACACACACACACACACACAAAAGCCACAACGCAGAGGTCCACACATTGTGGGGAATGGGGAGTCTAGTTTCAACAGAGATAGCCACATCTGGTCTCAGGGAATACCATGGAAGAAAAGGCAGAAAGCAGCTCAGCTAACAACAGCAACAAAATCACGGTGGTTGGGATCTGCTGCTGAGATGGCTCAGTCATGGAGATGCTTGCCTTAAGCTTCAGGACCTGAAGAGGGCCCCAGAGCCCTCGCTTTGCTTTGCTTTGCTTTTGTCAAGCATGCCATAGGTGCTTGTAATTCCAGGGTTGGGGAGGGAGAGACAATAGGACTCTTGAGGGTCCCCGGCAGCCTAGATGACTTGGCAAGTTCCAGGTCCCAGGGAAAAACCCTGTCTCTCAAAGAAGCAATGCTGAAGTTGTCCTCTGCTCTGCTCGAGCATGCAGATGTAGGTGCATACTCACACACATGAAAACACACAGAAATGGGAACTAATGGCAGTGGGAGAGGCCTGTAACCCCAGCCTGAGGCTGAGCCAGGAGGATCACAAGTCGAAAGTCAGAAAGGCCCTGTCTATAAATTAATAAATTATTTTAACACCAAATAGTGAAAATCTTTGGCACTACTAAAGAAAAATAGGGCCACTGTTTTGCTTACACATATTTTGAAGCAAGTGAAACTTTAAAACATTTTAAAATCAGCTTTGATCAGAATTGTTAGATCAATGCTGTAAATTGAGAAGGTAAAGGGACTCAGTTAAGTTAAAGAGAAAAAAGTCAAGAATGCTCCATGAAGACATTTCTTGTTGGAAGACAGTGATGTCGTCTTGGTAAAGGAAAAAACAAAAACAAAAACAAAACAAACAAACAAACAAAATACAGAATAAGACTGGGCATAGAGAGCAAGGTGGTAGGAAGCTGCTGAGCTGAGGTGGGACTGCTTGGAGCCAGCAGGTCATATAACAAAACCACAACATAAAGTCCCTTCAAGAAAGAAAAAAATAATTATTCTTTGTAAATCTTGAATTCACAAAACAAGCACAAAGATGCTGGTGCGCCCTTAAGGAAAACTCATTCTTCATCTGACCAACAAGTAACTGCCTGTTCACCTTTGTTCATTGCTTTCCTCTGAAATCTCCATTCTCTTCCTTACAAACTTGCTTTCCGAGGTTAGAGAGATGGCTCAGTGGTTAAGAACCTTCTCGCTCTTCCAGAGGACCTGAGTTTCCGAGGAGCCCACGCCCTTTTTTGGCCTCCTCCAGTATCCATAAGCACATGCATATATATATATATATATATATATATATATATATATATGTCACACAACAACAATAAATTTTGGGGGGAAAAAAAAAGAAGGAAAGAAAGAAAAGGAAGAGAGGAAGGAAACACTTCTCAAGTATGTCTGTAACTCAAGAAAGCCTGAAAACAGGAAGGCTACCAAGAGTTTGAATCGAGCCCAGGCAACATCCTCTCTCAACAAAACAAAAGGCAAAGCAAAATAACCAAAAGATTTGCTTTTAGCTCATTTTCAAGCGGACATTTATGACTCTGATTAGTCAGTAATCCCTATCCATGTTTATTTATTTTATTCATTTTTCATTTCCTAAATAAACAAAAACAGCTGAAGTAGTAATTTTTACCTCGTTCCTTTGTGGAATCATCTTGTAGCTCCGGGCACCCACCAGCCCTCTCTACCTTCCTTCTTTCCCCTCCTGCTTGTCCCTTGCTCCACGCGCGCAAGACAGTGTGCGTGTGTTTAAGCGCATTTTTTTTCTAGCACCACGTTCCTTGGGAAATCAAGTGCCGACTAGGCAAGCCAGAAATCAGGGTCCATCCAGTGCCATGGCCCGGGAGAAGATCCTAGTCGACAGAAGCGGATCCTGAGTACCTTCTACTCTGATCCCACGACCACTTTCCTAGGAACTTACTCCGCAGAGGTGAGCAGCAGACACCCAGGGGTGGGAACACGCACACATCGCGGGCTCCAAGGGGCGCGGTCGCTGGCCCGGCCTGGGCCACCTCTGTCGCGCCCACCTTTGCTGCGCCCACCGCCCTCTCCTGTGCGGCCACACACTCCTACATCTGAAGAGGGACTACCCAGGATGCTCTTCCCAGGTGTTCCTGGCCAGGTGACTGCTTTCCTGAACACTGTGAAAACACACATCCCATCTCCTTTGGTTGTTGTTTTTGTTGGGGTTTTTAGACCCTCTCATTTTCCAGTTCGTTCCTCTGGGGACAAGCCACGTGTCCCCGACTGTCCCCAAAATCCCTTGGAGCGCCACAATGTGGCCAGAACGAAAATTCTGACTGAGCCACGTGGCACCCTTATCGTGCTCTGACGAGGTGGCCGAGTGGTTAAGGCGATGGACTGCTAATCCATTGTGCTCTGCACGCGTGGGTTCGAATCCCATCCTCGTCGGTCTGGGTCTTTTACTTAAAATAGTAGGTTTATATGTAGTTGTCTAGCTGGGTTTGTATAAAGCTATATGTTTACATGTGGCTATAAACTCAGGTCTAACTTCCTTAGGCTCCTTGGTTTTAGCATATTAAATCTTACTAATAAACTCTGTTTGGGTTTTAACCGTTGTGATTGGTTTGAGCAAAGTACTGGTCAATTTAATGCAGTTTCTTTCTGGTCATTGAAGGAAAAAGAGAAAAAAAAAGTGAGAATAGAGAGAAGGGGAAAAGAAGAGGGTGGAGAAGAAAAAGAGCTTTGGATGAAGCAGAAATCCCTTTTTTCTGTTTTATTACTTTAATTTCATTATTGCATTTTCATACATATGTGTATACCCAGTCCCTCTGTTAGAAATCAGCATTACTGTGAGCACTAAAAATAAAAGGTCAACATACACACAAAGAGAACTGTCATACTACTGAAATTATTACCGCTTACATAGTTTGTACATAATGAAACACATGCTATATTTTCACATGTATTTTGGATCTATCTAGTGGGTAGAATGGCTAGAATCTTACAAATTGCATTAATTAAATTATGCTTTCATTTGCTATCAACCTGTCTGTTCTTAGAATTACTAACTCCCCTCCCCCAGGCTGAGGGAGCATCTTAGAAGAATCAAAAAGAATGTAAAAAACAGTTAAAAGGAGGAGAGGAGCTGCTGTGAAATCTTCTGGCTACAGTGATAACCTGTGCAAAATAGAGCCAGTTAAAGATTCCAGCATGGGAAGGAGGGAGGGGCTGCAGAGGCTGTGGCCCTAGCTGATGACTGACTGCTAGAGAGAGAGTCACTGTCTGTGGTGGGAGTGGCCACTGGTAGGTTCCCATTCCCCCACAAGACCCCACAACCATGTGTATGTAGGGAACACGTATTAGACTCAAAGAATAAATAAATAAGGAAGGCAGGAAGGACATGAAGACAGAAGGCAGATGTATGAGAGGGGTGTTTCTGGGGAGATTCAGATAGGATAGTAGGATCTAGATATACTGTATACATATATACATCTTTCAAGAAATAAAAACATTATTTTAAAAAGCTACTAACTTCAAAACTTTTAAATATTCATAAACTTTTTAAAATACACTGAAATTTATGTTAGTATAAAATAGTCTCCTATGCTGGGAGTGGTGGTACATGCCTTTAATCCCAAGCCTTGGGAGACAGAGGCAGATGGATCTTTGAGTTCAAGGGCTAGCTACAAAGTGAGTTCTGGGACAACTAAGGCTGTTACACAGAGAAGCCTTGTCTCAAAAAAAAAAAAAAAAGAAAAAGAAAAAGAAAAAAAAAGAAAGAAAGAAAAGAAAAGAAAAGCAACAAACAAAGTCACATAATTATCTCAGTACTAATGTTTCTTTCCATTTCCAAAATTCCTGCTTTACAAAATTGGCTTTTAATGTATTTATTTATTATTGTTGGTTTTGTTTTTGTTTATGGCTCGGTCTCTCTACATAGCCCTGGCTGTCCTGGAACTCACTGTGATCGAGCAGCCTGGCCTTGAACCCAGTGAGATCTGCCTGCCTCTGCCTTCTGAGTGCTAGGATTAGAGGCGAGCCTCACGGCACCCTGCAGACTCCTTTTCAGGTTTTGGTTGAACATCACAAAAGCCCAACAGTTCACAAAACAATTGCTTAAGCAATCACAAAACCTGCATAGCTGTGACAAAGGAATGTCCTCTTCAGGGACACTAACCCAATGTTTACTTTTATCACTTCTTTACATTTTATCATCACTTTATCAATCTTAAACATTAATGCTTACTGAAGAGGCCTCAGGGTTGGCACAAAACATATGCATACACCAACTTCTCAGCACAAAGCTTATTACTCCAGAGAGAAGATCAGGTGGGACAAGGCGGGCGGCCCAGCAGCAGGCATCGCTGTAAATGTGGTTGGTTTTTAAAGAGAAAAAGAGAAGTCTGGGTTAGGATTAGTTTAAGTCATGATTACAAATGTTAGCCATTGTAGCCAAATAATAAATTTTGATTGCTGGACCTTGGTGTTTTGGTATTTGGACCATGTAATTGTAGTCAAACATAGAGAAGCAGACAGATAAGGAACTAGACCTCGGTGGAGAATCATATGTATTTTTTTCTGCCTTTTTGTTACTATCCAGTAAGTTTCATTATTATTGCTGTATATGTTAATACTAACATTTCTGCCTAATTATGTTATGGCATTATTTATTCACTGTATTTATTACTGATTTGTAGCACATCAAGCTACAACTTTATTGTTTAAATTTTTTATTATCTTCCAATTTTTGAGGGTCAGAATGCTAGGAAAAAGTGGCCTAGCTGGTCTCCCTATCTGAGACACCCCTAGCTGGTACCTCAGCTTCCTTCACAAGCTACAATTGAGATACCAGCAGAAGTGTTGTCTGTCTTAAGGTTGTAGTACAGAAGGACTGGCTTTGGCAACACCACTGACCTGATTGTTGACAGAATTTTAGACATTCTAGACAGCTGTGGTCTAGTGGCCACCCCATTGATTGTCATTCGAGTTCAATGCAGGCTGCTTACAATGTAGTGCCTTGTTTCAAAAGAGCCAGCCTTCAGACCCAGAGAGTGTGACAAAAGTCACATTCACTCATAGCCTTACTTGGGAAGTAACAGGCCATCATGTCCAGTGTATTTTCCTTCACAGTGTTTGAGTCTGTCTAATCCCCACTCACAAAGTTACACAAAGGGCTAATAACAGAGACCAGAATCAAGAGAAGCCAGCTGAGAAGCAGTCTTTCACACTTGAAAAGCCTCCATTTTCTCAAGAGCTACAAGATATTTTATTGTTTTGACTTAGCAATATGTGAGCTAAAGGGAGAAAGGACCTACAACCTTTTCTCACTAGAATTAGTTTTGCATTTTGTTTTAAGATGGAATCTTATGTGGTCAAGGCTATCCTCGAACACTAGGTAATCAAATGCGACACTGATCTCCTGCCTCCACCTCTCAAGTGCGAGAATTACTGATGTGTGCTGCCTTCATTGGTGTCTGTGTTGCGGGAAATCAAACTCAAGGCTTTGTTTAAACAAGGAAAGCACTCTAAAACTGAGATACATCTCCAGGACCTTAGAATGTTTATGAAGAGATTTGTTTAACAGAAAATTAATAATAAACCTTGTCTGTTTTACATAATATACATAGTATCCAGTTAGTCACTTGTTTTCTAGCCTTTTTCTAATGAGTTAAACACTTCAGATACCAAGTAGTGGAATGCTAGTGTTATCCAAGGAAGGACTAGTGACTTCCGTGAATCCTAGTGACCTCAGAAGATCCAGCCCCCGATTGGGGTGTGGCCAAGATCGATCAAGACCCGGGAAAACGAACTCGTTCGGCCTGTTTTGTTTCTGCGTTCTCTGGGAGTAGACTGAACATCCAGCGCAGAAGTTCCGAACCTCCTAGAATTGCATTGCATCTGTGAGTCTTACTTAACACTATAATAAATGTTAATCCTTGTATGATATATTGCATTTTAATAATTATGGCCGTATTTGGTGCCAAACGTGGGTTGATGCCCGTGCTGCCACCAGCTGCAGGCCAGGCTAGGTTCACAACCTAAAACATAGGGGTCCAGTTGACCAGCTACAAAGGGCCTCAGACTTTTTGAAGCGAGCTGCGCTCCCCAGCTTTCCTGGTTTTTGGCTGGCTTCCGGCTCCCGGCTTCCGCTCCCCCCCCCCCCCCCCCCCCCCCCCCCCCCCCCCCCCCGTCACCCCCACTCCCGCCCCAGAGCTGCTGAGTTGCGTGCATATGTGGACCTGTGTATCTGGGCCTGTGCACACCAGACGTGTTGGAGCAGCAGCTACCATTGGCCTTTTGACATGGATTTCTGTTTTATCACTATAATTGTATTATATTTGTCCAATATAGCATTCCGCTGCGAGTCAGAGCTGGTGCCACTATCTTTGATCGCCCCTGGTCCGGCTACTCGTCCAGGCTGTGCGTGGCGCCTCAGGCTTCGTTAGAGTACAGCTTGGCACTCGCCACAGCATCCCACAACCAGGAGTGCGCCAACAAAGCTCACTGCTGAGACGCTCATCCTCCACTGCCCTGGGGCATCACAGTGTTTCCGAGGTCCCGTCCTACGCCTGCTCCTGGATGCTCCAGAAAGCCAGACATCTGCTGGCCATAAATTGCTATTACATCTGTTTAAGGTAATTGGCTATTTATCCATAATGCCTTGACAATACGAATGTTCAGAACTTTACCATTTTTTTCTCAACTGTAATTGAAGACTATGTGCATGACTACATATTTGGAAGTTTTAATCCCTCAGTCCTGTTGTTTTTTGGAGTGATTCTATATTTTATATTTCTAACAAAACAGTCTGATACCTATCTTAAGGGTTTGAAGTCTAGGGATGAGCAATTACTCTCTAAGATGTGTGAAATGCAGTCTACAGTCGATAAAGTGGTGAACAAAGTTAATTTCCTGGAAATTGGTTATGACAAAATTTCAGATAGGACTTCCTCTTTGGATGAGAGTTCTAAGAAAGCACGAGAGAAGTGCAGGCTTTACGTTGATGATGAAATTAAGAAACTTTCTAATTTTGTCAATGAAGAGAATAGGAGAATTTTTGACTCTGTGAAATCATTAGAAAGATCGTCTACCCAGGACAATCAGACCCTGGACAAAACAATGGCCTCCAAGTTTCAAGACCATGCGAACCGTATAACAATATTGGAAAAGGGCTTTGAGGCACTGTCTACCCAGAACAATCCAGGACCTCCTCCTATGGGATATTATGATAGGAAAAATGCTCCACGTAAGGTGGTCATGAAGCCATTACCCCCCCTGTTCCTATTAGCATGTAAACATCGCCCTAGCTTGCCTCCTGGGCGTGGCCACTCGATTCCTGCGTTGCCGTGTTGCGGCCACATCCCTGTCAGCAGAACACACAGAAGTCGCAGAGGCTAATGCCCACTGACTTGTTGCAGCACTGCCTCCGCTCCAAAGAAGCCATTTTAACTCGTGTCTTGAGTTTTGTATTCCAACTGATCCCGATCACTCCATAGCCACTAGCAGCCCCCACCTGATGCCTTCCAAGAACTGAACCAAACCAGGCCCAGCTCGTTCGGCCATTTCTAGATGCCTAAAATACAAGAACACTAAGACATCTTCGCCCTGTGCCAGCAGGAAGTAGATAAATATCACTATGCCCCCCTTCCCAAAACCTGATTTTTTTTTTTATTTTTTATTTTATATATTTTAACAAAGGGTGAAGTGTTAGCATATAAACATCACCCTAGCTTGCATCCTGGGCATGGCTGCAAGATTCCAGCATCGTCATGTTGCAGTCTCGCCCCCACCCACAGAACATGCTCTCACGCCTGAGACTTGTCTACATGGTCACCCTTTAAAGAGAAGCAACACGTGGCAGGGATCTCTCTTCTACCCCCTCCCTTCTTCCCTTTTCTCTTTTCTCTCTCTTTCCTTCCTCCCCTCTCCGACCTGTTCCCTGGATTTCCAGATCCCAATAAACTCAACATGGCCTCCTGGCAGTGTGTCGGTGTGTTCCATCCTTCCACGCGCAAAATACTAACTCCACCCGCACTATTCCTGGTCACAGGTGAGACAAAGAAAGTATGTGGGAAGGCATCAAATTGTGTAGAATATAATTATGAACCGATTCAGATGAAAGATATGAGGGATATTAAGGAGGTAATTTCCTTGCACTGCATTCAGTCATATGTTAAGCAGTTTCTAAACTCATGGTTGACACAAAATCAGGTATTTCCTAATGACTGGATGCAGCTGACAGCCACGGTGTTGGACCATAGCCAACACTTGCAATGGAGGAATTGGCTGAGGGAAGAGGCTAGGGCCATAGAACTTCAGGACAAGTAAGGGGTTTTAACATCACCCCAGAACAAATCCTTGGAGAAGGCCCCTTTGCTGATGTGATGGTTCAAACTACTTATGATAAACATACATTATTGCTGTGCTGTACTGCTGCCTTAAATGTTTGGAAAAAGATTTTCAACCCAGGACAGAAAATTGAGTCATATACCAAGGTCAGACAAGATTTTTGGATATGAGATAAAGCACATTACAGGAATACCACACAATCTCACAGGACAAGCAGTTATGGAAGAGCACCTTAAAAGAGATGCTTCATAAACAGAAAGCTGAAATGAAAAAAACCCAGGGAGAATACTTAACTGACCTTGAATTTTCTTAATGCTGATGAGACAGGAATTTCAGCTGCAGAGACATCAGCATTGGATAAAAGAAAAGACTTCTGAGTTGAGCCAACCTATTTATTTCAAGAACATACTAACTTCAGAATGGAAGCTGGGATATGTGCTTCAATGGGGTAGGGGTTTTGCTTTTGTTTCCACAGAAGAAAAAACATGGGTACCAATTGTTGCTGTGGCCACGCCCCTGCCTACAGGGGCTCAGAAGAGCCTCTGATGGTTATCTTTCAGGATTGTCTACCTTTAAAAGCCCCAACCACATGGGAGACTTTTTCTCTTCCTCTCTGCCCCCTACACTCTCTCTCTCCTCTCTTCCCTCTCCACTCCACCTCCTTAATAAACCTAATATGGCTCCCTTGGCATCGTGCTGGTGAGTTATTTCACATTTCCTGATACCAACAAAATTGATAAGGAGACGATTTGAAAAGGAGACCCCTCCAGAGGAGAAGTAATGGCTCATCTGCCAATATGACAATTGATATGTGGTTAGGAACATTTTACCTAACAAGGCTGGAACAGGGTCTCATTTTTCTCATTATAGAAGAATAGATCCAACCATCTTCAAGACATTAAAAGGATACTGAACACTTAGATGTCTAAAGCTGAAGGAGGATCACATATGAAAGGACTACAAAGGAATATAAGGACAACTGGTACCAATATGCACTATTGGGTAATTTCTCAATTCTTACTACATCTATATTAAAAAAAAAAAATGTGGTCCTGGTTTGATTATAAATAAGGCTGGCTATAAAGCTGGAGTAGGTGGTTTTTTTCCCTCTCTAAATCCAAGCACATTAATAAAGAAAAGTTGAGAGATTCTGTCTTATATCAGAAGATATATTATCCAAAGCCACCTGGTATGGGACAGAAGATAACCAGAATATATAGGGACCAATATTATTATACTCTTATCTTTAATTCTACTTTTCTGTATTTCCTCCTTTTTTTAACCTAAGAATCTTATGTTCACACAATTTTCTCCTAAAGACTTAATATCTTTACTTGATATTAATACTTCTTAGACTCTCCACTATAAACAACAATTTCTCCTAACAGAAATCTCCAAAGCACCCAGAAAGAAGATGGGGTCCCCACTACAATAATTCTATTGGAAAATAAAAAAAGAGAGAGAGACAGAGAAAGAAAGAACCAATTGTACACCACTAAATGATTACTTTTGAAATATAGAACATTTAGGACAGATGCAAGATAGCTTTATGTCATATCTTTAACAAGTTTTCCAGATGGACTTACCCAGTACTCTGAGAATGGTTATTCATGTTTATTGTCAGCCCATTAGGACCTAACCACTGTTTTAGTTTTTACAAGACCTCACAGAGATGCCATCACTCACAAGTCAGCAAGAAAGACTACATGAGATGATGTCTCAAAACAAAACACAGAAACACACACACAAAACTCTACAACAGCTAGTTACTGTGTAGCCTTGGGCAAGTAATTCCGTCCCATCCCTAGCCCTATTCTTCATGATTCCTCTTCTGTACATGGAGAGTACGGGAGTTTCTAGTATAAAGGATCTTTTAAAAATCAAATAAGCTTCTATGCCTCCAATGATTGAGACCAAGGGTGGATTTCTTTTATGTTTTACTCTTATCATCAATGTCATTGTTACAGTTTTATTCTTCGCATAATGTTATACTCCACACTGACATCCTTTCACAGTGCAAGGACTGGCTCAGGGATGTGTACCCATTTTCCCGAGACCTCCTAGGCTCCTATGAGTAGAGATGACATTCTTCGGTTTCCTCATCGCTTTATATCTGGCTGCCACTGTGGAAGCAGAAGTGAGAGGGATGGCAAAATGTGTCACGTGAGTTCAACAGGTACTCGTGCTCTACCAAGGCCCTCTCCTGTGCCTTCGGATCTGTAATTCTTGATGTAAGACAAAGTCAAGGCCTGAGCAGGGCAAGACACCAGTGGCAGGAATTGAAAGTCACAAATTCCTTGTTTTCTTCCAGCACCTATTGTTAGTTTTTTGTGAGTGGGAGAGACACTCACACAACTCACTGCCAGGTGCCACACTGAGAGTTTATTTAGGGTGCTTGGATATCCGGAGAAGGGAAGTGGAGAGAGAGAAAAAAGAAGGAAAGAAAGAAAGAAAGGGGAAGTAGAAAAAAGAGGAAGCAAAAGGATGCACTGCCACAAGTTATTTCGTTTTGAGAGAGTGGGTGGGCATAGATCCACACAGCCACGCCTGGGGGCACCGCTGCTGTCTGCAGGTGAATGCCAGCATACTGCTTGGCATCATGCTGGGTCCACTGCGAAGAGGTCCTTCGGCCTGTTGGGATCACTTACACCTATGAGCCAGCTTTTTGCAGTGTTTCCAGTATGAATCAACAATTTCTGAAGCTTTTGTTTAGTTCAACATTGTACTTAGATTACATGACAGTCACTGCTCAGGAAGGGGATGTGTGAGACGTAGATGCACACGGGAATCTGTGGGAGCCTAGACAAAAGGTCAGAGCAAAAAGAGAATGAATGGGCTTTAAAGGAAGAAACTAAAGAAAGAACAGAGAGTAGAGACCACAGGCACAAAAATAATGACTTCTCAGACAGAAGAGCATCTATTAATCTATTAACTTTCATCCAGAGAAGAAAAGAACTAAATATCAATAAACTGGAAAAACTGTGTAAGATGAGGAGCAATAATTTGAAATCCCAGTTAGGAGAGTAGAAGATCTGACGAATTTCAGCAGAGTTACATGAACAAAGTGAACTCTGCAACTTATTTCTTTTACTGTGACTGTCAGGAAGGCTTAAGATGGTAAATGCTGAGATAGAAAACACAAGACTCACTGATGTGATGGGGAAGGGCTTTGAATGCTGGGACATTCAAACCAGCCTCTGTCATATATGTGGCATGGCAGTTCTTCCCAGGACTGCCACCATGAAAGAAAGAATGAGTGAAAAGGAAACAAGGGCAACCAAGGTGATGTGGGAGGTTAGTGAACGTAAAGACAGAGGACATAGGAAAAAACATATGCTGAAATGGAAGAATGTACACACTGTAAAACAAACAGCTTTGCATTTCGCCACTGGATGTTGTCACCAAACTATATGGTATTAAGTAAGAGGTTACTCTCCTTTGGGGCCCAGCTTCATCTCTTAAATAAGGATGAGACTAAGGTGATAACTCAGTGAACTTCAGTTTAATCTATGAACACATGTTTAAGGGGAGGGGACACTGGAGACTGGAAAAATGGCTCAGAGGTTAAGAGCACTGACTGCTCTTCCAGAGGACATGAGTTCAATTCCAAGCACCTACACGGTGGCTCACAATCTTCTATAATGACATCTGGTGCCCACTTCTGCCATGTAGGCCATACATAATAAATTAATAAAAATCTTGAAAAAGGGGGTAGGGATGTTGATGAAAGAGACAGGTAGACTTTGGGGCTCACTCTCCAGACAGCCTAGCCTAGCCTCTCACAAAAAAAGATAGGACTGAGTGAGGAATAGCAGTGGAGGTTGTCCTCCAGACTCCACACACACAGGCATATATGCACTTACACATAGGTACACTGCACAAACATACTCCTACATACACACATACAATAAAATAAAAACAGTAAATACATGGAGGTAATGATTTGTGTTTATGAAAAAATTAAGTTAGATTAAGTAAAACAATATGACTGACATTTTATCACTCTGGACAATGCTGCTTAAAAGATGGTGACGATGACTGCTATGAAGTCTTTTAAGAGAATATCAAAGAGGCATATCTCAGCCCATATGGGTACAAGTGCATAACGGAGAAGTCAGCTGGATAGGAAAGACTCTGGGAAGCTCAACTGTGAGTTCTAGAGAGAGAAAGACAATCAAAACAAAAGAAATTAGGCAAAAGGCAAGCAAGACTGCCCTTTCCTGTGTTTGGAGCTGGGAGTCCTTCCTCAGAGTGTAGCAGTCCCAACCCAGAAATAGAAGAGCTGTTAGGTAAGGATGGGGTGGTGTCCACAGCAGTGTTCTCTAGTTCAGGGTCTATATAAGGACAGAGTGAAGGGAGCTGTGTTAGCCATAAGAATAAGTCCTTATAAGCTGTTGGGGCCATCTTCCCACTTCCTGCCAGTGACACTGCTAATTTAACCTTACATATGCCATATGCTCAGTGAGTGCTGGGGGTAAAAAAAGGCAAACTCCAAGCCCTTCTGTCATTTTGAGAAGCATCACTAAGCTCCTGGGCTTGCCTCGAACCAGCTATCAAACCCAAGCAGGCCAAAAACTTATAATCTTCCTACTTGGCATTCCCGTGTCTGACTGCTAGCTAGTGTTTCTCTTCCAGGAGAAATTGAAATCCAGAAAACTGTACTCAGAATAAGCAAATAATGACTGAGCTCTTAAATTCATATGTGTGCTAAGTTTTCCTGATCAGAAAATCCTAAATTCTGGGACCAGATAGATAACTGAGCAGGGAAGAGCAGTTCTGCTCTTGCTGAGGACCAAGCCCAGCTCTCAGCACCCACACTGGTCTTCTTCTCATAAGCAGCCTGTAATTTCAGATCTGACATCTGCTTATGCACTCCACAGGTACCTGTACTCACATTCATGAAGCTACACACACACACACACACACACACACACACACACACACACACACACACACACACTATAAATAATAAAAATACTCAGGCATGGAGTAGCATGCCTTTAATCCCAGAATTTTAGAGTCCCAGATAAGATCTCTGTGAGTTCTAGGCCAGCCAGGACTACACAGTAAGATCATATCTATAAATAAGTAAGTTTAACTGTTTTTTAAATGTTCTAAATTAGCTGGATGGTGGGGAGGCTCACACTTTAATCCCAGCACTCAGGAGGCAGAGGTTGGCAGATCTCAGTGAGTTGGAGGCCAGCTTGGTCTAGAAAATTAGTTCCTGGACAGTCAGAACTGTTACACAGAGAAACCCTTGTCTCAAAACACCAAAATAAATAAAAGTTGTAAAGTCCAGCCACAAAGATGCAAGATTTACAACGTGGTAACTACCTTTCTTGGTATATACAAAGAAAATAAGAGTCTGTAATTGCCAATAACTATTAATGAAAAACATTTAGAAAAATGAAGAAATCTGCATCTTTACAAAATCGAAGCTTATTTTGTTTTCGACAGGTGAGAAAACTTGACATTGAACCAGAAGAACTGGGAGGAGCCATGGGAATGTTTTTAAGTAGAAGAAGCTTCTCAGGGACCCCTTTGACAACAGTGAAGCAAAGAATCATTACTTCACTAACTTATTTAATATATTATTTGTAGGGTTATTGTTGCTATGATAAAACACTGTGAGCAAAAGGAAGTTGGGGAGGAAAGGGTTTATTTAGCTTACACTTTCACATCATAGTCCATCATTGAAGGAAGCCAGGGCAGGAACTCAAACAGGGAAGGAACCTGGAGGCAGGAGCTGAAACAGGCCATGTTTGGAATGCTACTTACTAGCTTCCTATGGTTTTCTCAGCCTGCAGTTATAGATTCCAGGACCAACAGCTCAGAGATGGTCCCACCCACAAATGGATTTGGTCCTTCCACATCAATCACTAATTAAGAAAATCCCTACAAGCTTTCCTTTTCAATGTTACAGAAGCATGTTCTCAATTGAAGTCCTTTTCTCTCAGATGAATCTAGCTGTGTCAAATTGACATAAAACTAGCCAGCACAAATACTCAGTGCCAGCCATTGCCCTGGAACCTGGAAAACTTTAGTCACCAAAATATGTTCTACCTCATCTCTAAAAATGCCCATCATCCCTTTCAAAATATGCTCGACATCAAACCCAACTCCCAAGGTATTAACTTCTAGTGGCAAGAGTGGGAAGTGACGGTAGTAAGTAAATAAACAAAAACAGTTTGCCAGATCCCAGATCCTAGGGCAGAAAATGCAGTATCAGTGGGGTGTGTAGATGATGTCAAAGAAGGCAACCGTCCTAAAATGAATTGCTATTGTCAAGACTCAGAAAATCTTCCATACAGAGTGGAGGTCCCAACAAGAAAGAGAGTAACTATTTGTCCACCCACCCCACAGTGATCCTGGGCACAGAGCCCCACATGCCTCCCGCTCTTCCTCTAAAAATAAAAATCAGGTTTATGTTCAGAGGAGATTTAGTGGCTGCACTGTGGGATCTTTTTAGGTTAAGTGACCTGTGAACTACTAAACTACAACTTTGGTCACAGTTCATAAATAAGAACGGTCCCAAGAGACTAATGAGGAAAACAACAGGCAGAACAGGGTTAACCTCTGAATCCATAAAGGAGAGAAAGCAAAGGCCTGTTTGTCCTTTTCCAAATGTTCACTAAAACAGAACGGTTTTCTCTAAAACAGACACAATGTCAAGTCTGGCCTGACCTCCCAGATTAAACAATTTGAGCCAAATTTTTATCAAATAAACAATCAAACTAGAATACAAATGGGTAAGGGTGAGGTTTTGTGACGAGTTCGAACATTGGCCTGTGAAAGTATTGTGTTCTCATTGAGCTTTGGGCTGTAGAAGCCATTGGAAATAAGACATTAATAGTTCGCAGTAGCAAAGCACAGCTCTCTTGCCAGAAAAAGTGTGTGTGGCTCTGAAAAGAGCCTTTGATGTCAGATGTTAACAGTCGCTTGGAAAGTTTACTTAGAGCTGGTGTACTTGGTGACGGCCTTGGTGCCCTCGGACACGGCGTGCTTGGCCAGCTCCCCGGGCAGCAGCAGGCGCACGGCCGTCTGGATCTCCCGGGACGTGATGGTCGAGCGCTTGTTGTAATGCGCCAGGCGCGACGCCTCGCCCGCGATGCGCTCGAAGATGTCGTTGACGAACGAGTTCATGA